>OOIL02006618.1:808925-863347 GCA_900332095.2 Cuscuta campestris
CACTGCCGACCCAAATAACCCTCCCCTCCCATGGCCCAGCCAGCCCACTACCCACCCCATGGTAACCCGGTCCAAAGTCGGCATATCCAAACCCAAACACATCCTTAAGCTTAACTCCATGGCCCAAATATCCCCACTCCCACCCACCTACCGTAGTGCACTCAAGGACCAAAATTGGTACAATGCTATGTGTGATGAATTTAATGCTTTGATTAAAAATGAAACATGAGAATTAGTACCCCCCTCCCCTTCCCAAAATATTATCACCGGTAAGTGGATTTTTCGCCACAAATATGGCCCTACAGGTGAACTGTCCAGGTACAAAGCTCGTTGGGTGGTTCATGGATTTAATCAGCGCTTTGGTATCGACTACGACGAGACTTTCAGTCCGGTTGTCAAACCTGCCACGGTGCGTGTTGTTCTCACTCTTGCACTTAGCCGGGGATGGTCCATTCATCAGCTAGATGTCAAGAACGCTTTCCTGAATGGCACACTTCACGAGACAGTCTATGCCAGTCAGCCCTCTGGTTTTCAGGATCCAGCCCGGCCGAATTATGTCTGCAGGTTGAAGAAGGCACTATACGGCCTCAAGCAAGCCCCCCGCCCTTGGTACCAGCGCTTTGTAGGTTTTCTTCTCACCTTGGGGTTCCGTGGCTGCAAGAGCGACACATCCCTCTTTGTCTACTCCCGGGGAGCTGACATGGCCTACCTTCTTCTGTATGTGGATGACATTATTCTCACAACCTCCTCCACCGCTCTCCTCACATGCCTGACGCAGAAGCTTAAAGGAGAATTTGCCATGACAGATATGGGGGATCTCAATTTCTTCCTGGGTATTAATGTCCAGCACACGGCTGGGGGACTTTTCCTTCATCAGACACAGTTTGCACACGAGATCCTTGAGCGGGCTGACATGCTTCACTGTAAGCCTATCTCCACACCGGTTGACACCAAGGCGAAGCTGTCAGCCACCTCCGGTACACCCCTTCCGGATCCCACCATCTACAGATCCATTGTCGGCGCATTACAGTATCTGACATTCACCCGCCCCGATCTCACATATGTCGTACAGCAGCTCTGTCTTCATCTCCATGCCCCCCGCAGCTCTCATCGCACGGCTATGAAGAGGGTCCTACGCTACATTCACGGCACGGCCACCCATGGCATCACTCTCCACCGCACTGGCACAGATTCCTTACAGGCATATTCAGATGCTGATTGGGCAGGATGCCCTGACACTCGCCGCTCCACATCTGGGTATTGTGTTTTCCTTGGGGACAATCTCATCTCCTGGTCCTCCAAGAGACAGGCCACCACCTCTCGCTCTAGTGCTGAGGCAGAATACCGCGCCGTGGCAAATGCAGTAGCAGAGACTAGCTGGGTCAGAAATCTTCTCCTTGAGCTTCGTCAACCTCTCCGACATGCTACACTTGTGTTTTGTGACAATGTTAGTGCTGTGTACCTTTCGTCTAATCCCGTCCAGCATCAGCGCACCAAACATGTTGAGGTTGATATTCACTTTGTCAGAGACAAAGTTGCCCTTGGTCATGTTCGAGTTCTGCATGTTCCCTCCTCTTCTCAGTATGCTGATATTTTCACCAAAGGGCTCCCGTCTCTTATATTTTCCGAGTTTAGACACAGTCTTGGCGTTCGACCGTCACCAGTCACGTAGTTGGGCGCATGTTAAATATAATATATATATATATATATATTTAATATTAATGTTGTAATCATTGTTAATATGGTAGTTGCCTTGTATAAGATTCCTTCCGTAGTTAGGATTCCCTTGTACTATTTATACGAGGCTTAGTCCTCCGTAATTGATCATCGAAATTATTCATTCTTCAGTTAGACTCTCAGTCGGACGGAGTCGAAGAGACCGATAGAACGTGAATGATATTTAATTAACACACCAAAGGAAGATGTATGTCACTACTGGAAGCAAATGATTAAGGTACATGATTTTTTAAAAACATGTCACTTGCCGGAGAGTATAGGATTAAAGAAGGCTATGATTGGCAAAGGAAGGAATCTCAGGAGGTGGAATGGTCTAAGTGGGTGCGGAACAAATTTACCCCACCTAAGGCCAATTTCATTCTTTGGCTAGCTATGCAAAATAGACTACTTACTAACGACAGAATCCAAGTTTGGAAGAATATTCAAACTACTTGTAGGATGTGTGATATGGATGCAGAAATGATAGACCACCTGTTTTGCCTCTGCCTGTTTGCGAAGAGGATATAATGTGCTATTGAAACCAGGTTTGGAATCAAAATATCTAGACATACCCTGATACAAATGGGAAGAAAGCATATGCAGGGTGATAAAAGGGGAAGCATGAAGGTGGTAGCAATCTGGGCTATTGCACTTTATATGATATGGAGGGCTCGGAACAGAGTTGAAAAAGGAAAAAATGCGGCTCCTAAACAGGTTGAAGACAACAATTTTTTCACTATTAATAGTTTTTTGATGTATAAGAATAGCAAAGGACAATAGTTTTGTGCAGTGTTCCTGTTTGTTTGAACTTTTGATTGGTTTTTGATTATATTGAAGGAGGATTTATGTTAAAAAAAGGACGATGGTGGATGTATGACTCGAACTATATATGATATGACTTCTGATACTTTTACAATTGCTGGGTTGCCAAATTTTAAAGATTTGTACATCTCGGAGGAAGATAATCAAGTGAATTGACCCGGTCCGAATTTGACCTTCTAAATTTTTATTGATGGAGTCGATAGAAGACTTTTACGATTTAATACATATCAAATTTGTAAATACATTTTGGGTCTAAATACACATATTATATACTCCCTCCGTCCCGAAGTATTCGTCCAGTTTTGACTTTTGGAACTGTTCATTTAAGCACTTTGACTCATCAAATTTTCTCAATGTGTAAGCTTAAATATAGTCATGTGTGATCTTGTTTGATTTGTTTTAACATATGGATTATTAATATATAATTTCTATAATTTTTTTGGTATACAAATTACAAGATAAAATGGATTAAAGAAGTGTATTGGATGGTGTGTAAAAATGAAAGTAAACAAATACTCTGGGACGGAGGTAGTATTTGTCACATGAAAAATTTGTACTCGATGAATATAATAAGCGTATTATATATACGGGTGTATAATATATGCATTATACACGAATAAGCTAAGAGACCTACTACTTATAGACAAAGATATAGGTTGACCGAATGGGCATCACTAACTAGGATCAATTGAAAAATGTTAGGGGTACACCTTAAGGTGTACCCCATTTGTCCCCCACCCCCTCCTCCACCACATAAATGGACAAAAAATTTAAAAATAAATAAATAATTAAAAATCAAATACATATGTGTGGTGTAAAAGAAGGTGGGGGACAAATGGGGTACACCCCAGCATTGCTCGGATCAATTTGTTTGATGGTGAATGAATATATAATGATAGAGATAGACGTACGTGGACATAGTGGCCTCACTCAGGCCACACGTATCTATAAATGCTTCTTCCTCCTCCTCCTGCCACGTACTTCTCGCCGCTTCACGTACATGCATACATATACTCCGTATTATGTGTTCGCCTTTCTCCGTCACAGTCGCTTATCCAACCCTTAATTAATCAGATATACATTGCATTATTGCCAGAGTCTCGCCGCCGTAGAGTACTTAACGGTGGGTGGATCGATCGATCGCCATGGCTTCCGACGGCAACCAATTCCCTCCACAAAAGCAGAACTCTCAACCCGGGAAAGAGCACATCATGGACCCCACTCCTAGCTTTTCTTCTCACCATTATAAGCCTTCCAACCGCCTTCAAGTATATAATAATTATACTCCGTATATATTTCCCGGATTATATCCTTGAATTTATGCTTTTTACCTTATTAAAAATGGGGTAGATTTTATATTCCTCTTTTTTATACGGGGTATATATATAAAGAAATAATTAACCCAGGGGTACACCAACATGATTACTTCATTTGTACACCAAGCCAATACGTCACTCACAGATATTCTGTGCTGCACAAAGATAAATATTTTGTGTCTCTGTTGATTTGGTGTATAAATGAGGTACTCATGTTGGTGTATCCCTAGCAATTGCCCTGATAAAATCACGATTTGGCTTCAAATATCTTCTCTCCACTATAAATTTCATTTCGTCTGAGTTAATACTTGTTTTAATTTTTGTAATTGCACTCGAGTCAACTAATTATGCTCCGTGAAATTAAGTTCGGCCGAATGTGAGGAAATTTATTTCCTAAAATTTTAAGTTATCACGTTGACACGAAAATTAATACAACGGGTCATGATTGCTTTGGTGTCAAGAATGATAAAACTTCATTCAAATGATTAATTTGATTTACATATTTCTTAGTTGAGAGGACTAATTTGATTCAACCTAACTTAACTTCAACTCAATTTTTGTGTGTTTAGTACATGTGGAATGAAAGGCAGTATGTACATTTATAAGTTTTGGAGGAAAAAATGTACTGTACTATTTAAATTCAAAATGAATAGAAATTGTGCCAAAATTTTATTACACCATGCACCTCCCCTAGGCCCCCTTTTTTTAAAGACAATCTAGGCAAAATCGTTACTATCATTCCATTTTATTAGCCTTCTAGCGTTGTTGCAGGGTAAGATAGCATTGGTGACCGGAGGAGATTCCGGCATCGGGCGAGCGGTTTGCCACCTCTTTGCCTTAGAGGGGGCCACGGTGGCATTCACCTACGTGAAGCCGCAAGAGGACAAGGACGCAAGGGACACCCTCGAGATCATAAAGCAAGCCAAGTGCGACGGCGCGAGCGACCCGATGGCCATACCGACCGACTTGGGGTTCGAGGAGAACTGCAAGAAGGTCATCGAGTCCGTGGTGAATGCGTACGGGAGGATTGACGTTCTTGTCAACAATGCAGGAGAGCAATACGAGGGGTCGATCGAGGAGATCGATGAGCCTCGGCTTTTGCGCGTTTTTCGGACTAATATTTTCTCCCAAATCTTTCTCGCCAAGTAAGCGAATGCATACACACACACACACATATATATACATACATACATAGATTTTGGTTCTAGTGAGAATGCGATCTTATGAAAGAAAAAAGAATGAATTTGGTGCTTTAGATTGTGAGATCTAAGGTTCAAGATTGTATCAAAATTAGGTGCACCAAAATGGTTTGAAAATGCGTCATGTTGAAATACACCAAAATTCTTTGAAAATGCACTATCTCAAAATCTGAGCGCAGGATGCAATCTGAGCCGCACGATACATCAGATCCAAAAGGCTAGATTTTATTCTTATTTTTTTCACCAATGTGCATTCTCACGTGAACCGACCCCTACATACATATATATATACATACATAACAAAGCTATATATGTATGGAAAAAATTATTGTAATTTCAGACATGCATTGGAGCACATGAAGGAAGGGAGTGCAATAATCAACACAACCTCAGTGACAGCGTACAAGGGGAGTCCAAAGCTGATAGACTATTGCTCGACGAAGGGGGCAATTGTGGCGTTCACCAGGGGGCTTGCGCTGCAGCTGGTGAGCAAGGGGATACAGGTGAACGCGGTCGCCCCGGGGCCCATTTGGACTCCGCTCATCCCGGCCTCATTCACCGAAGAAGAGTGCGTGGAGTTTGGGAAGGAGGTGCCCATGCAGAGGGCGGGCCACCCCATAGAGGTCGCCCCTTCCTACGTTTTCCTCGCGTCTAGCCCCGAATCGTCCTACATGACCGGCCAAGTCCTCCATCCCAATGGTAATAATCTGTTCATACTCATCTATCTATCTATGTGATGTATAGTATGTGTTCTGATCTGCATATTATTGTGAGCTTATTTGGTGTTGGTTTTTTGGCTTCTTTGCAGGGGGAACGGTTGTTAATGGCTAAAGAAAGCAAAAGGGAGTTCTTGTGTTGCTATATATATATATATATATATATATATATATATATATATATATATATATATTGTGTCTATGTATTTATGTGTGTCGGTCTGTGTTAGTGTGGCGTGCTGAAAAAAAAGGGGGGGTCCTTTCTGAGTGTCAAAAATATAATATGTGATGGTAAATAACCCTTTGTGGTGATTATGTGTAGAAAATAAGGGGAGTTCCACTCAGGAGATCACTTATAATAATACACTGAATTGGAATTCTAAATAGCATCTGCTTTTTTATATACTCCCTCCGTCCATTGATTTCCATTAAATTTTTTTTCACTTTTCTTTTTGGGTTGCCCAAAAATTTCTTTCTCATTTCTTATTTCGGAAAAAAACTTTTATGAATGTACCATTATATCCCTATTTTTTCTCTACACTCAAGAGTAAGACAAATGTTAAGTTCATTACTACACTTTAAGGGCATAATGACAGATTACTTATGCATAGATCCATTAGTAATACACGTTAACTTTACATATATCCATCAGCAATGGTTTAAGAGTCATTATTGACAATATTTTATAACGACGCATTGAACTTCTATTTGCATCTAATGTTCTATGAAGTTTCTACAAATAAATGCAACAATGCATCAAGAATCTAATAGAAACACCCTTTTATTTTTTTACTGGGGAAATGCAACATACATCATGCCCCTACAAACCCATGCAGAGCTAGGAATGTACACTATTTTGTTGTTGCTGTTCTAGATTCACACTTAAGTGTTACACAGTTGACCAAAAAAAATCAAATTCTGGTAATCTTTTTGGGACGGAGGGAGTAAATTTTTTTTTGTAAGTTTATCCATTTTCATCACAGTCCACATCAAAGAAAAACAAGTTTGGAGTTGAGTAACTTTCAACTTCTCTTACCTCTGCATCTTCAGTGATTCCAAGATGTTGCCAGCCCAAATGCTGGACATAAACTTGGTCGAATGCACCGATTGTCAACTCCGAGGCTAGAAACAGTTCCAGCTCATCGACAAAACGATCTGTTCTACCCATCAGGAAAGGCATCGCTGCTTCAGACACCAAAACTTTGAATTCTTGCTGATTTGCTTCCGGGGTCCTTTGAATATGGGTCTCCTTGTTTCTGCAGTGTAAACACATAGATCAAACTGCAGCTAATATGGGAAACACCAAATTCTTGGAATACATGATATTATTTGGCTTTCTAATTAAAATAAAAGGAAAATGTAAGTGGGACAACATTAACTTTCATGACAATTGACAATCAAGCTACTTTAGATGGAAATTTGCACAACATACAATACCTCTTGAAGGATTCAATAACACCATATAAGTGATGCACAATTACATCAACATCTTCTTCCTAAAACATGAAGTAAATGGAAAGATTAGAAAATTGTCAAAAGACGTGACCCACAGTGAAATATCAGGCACTGTCAGAGTTGATGAATAATGCCGGGCAGCAACATTAATTTTGCAATGATATATTCACAACTAAGAGCTTGTTCTCTTCAACTTATTCTTATTACTTATTACTTATTTTTATTGGAACCAAAACGGATCAGAAACAGCTCTAAATATCACTACAATTAGATCAGATCAGAACTTAATCGAGACTACTCTGTAAGAGTGTAAGAGTCTCATTGGAAATTTTGCATGGTCAAACTATATCATTTGGAGGTATTTACTTTAACGATTGGTTACAATAAAATATTTCTATCACCACTAATTTCATTCGTAAATCAAAATATGAAGTTTAATAGGAGTGATTAAAAGGCAAAAGTTTCACTTCTAAGGTACTCCCTCCGTCCCAAATTAATGTTTGGGTGCCTCAAAATAAAGTTCACAAACTTCATATTGCTTTTCTGGAAACAATTAAGTAGGCGGTAGTCCATTACCATTCCAACTAAATCTTCATCACCCTCTTTTACTTTCATAATCTGTTTTCTCATTTCTATAGTACCTTAATATGGGGCGGAAGGAGTGCCATTTACCAATAGAACCTATTTCGTTATGAAAAGAAATCAGTTTCAGTGTAACAGAATACAAGATATAGAAAATAAGAAATAAGAAAAAAAAAACTAATAGAAGCCCTTATAACAGAATTATCTTCTAGGAGGTTTGACTGGGGAGTTTTCCAATACTCCATTCCATGTGACCCGAGGTATATTATATAAAAATGCTAGAAACCCATCAAGTATGACACCATAGGTTATTTTTTGCCCGTATAGTAATTGTCGGTGAGAAATTTAGTCTGCGACACTAATGGTGTCAACCTTGGTGGGTTTGTAGCATGGCTCATATTTATAGAACTCAACTTTTCATTACTAGCAACAACTTACTCTATAACCTCCCACTTGTGGAATAATTGAATGGACTTTATAGCCTCCCACTAACTTAAGTGGAATAACTAAATCCACTTACTCTATTAGCTCCCACTAATTCGGATTATTTAATTATTACTTAATCCATCCTTAAATTACATTCACACTTTTCATTTTCATCCGTACCTAAATTAAATAACTCAACCCACTTACTCTATAACCTCCCACTAACTTGGAATATTTAATTATAACTTCATCTGTCCCTAATTTAAATTCACACTGTTCTTTTTCATTCGTCCCAAAATGAGGGTCACACTTCTCTCCTTTCCTATTTATGAAAAGAATGTGTCTCAAATATTTCTCTCTAATTCATTAATTCACAACACACACTTCACTATATTTAAAAAATAGAAGTTGGTCAATGAAAATAATGTAGAAACTAATAAATGATGAGGGCAGATGCATATCATGAATACAATGCACTCTTGTAGGCCCATAAGATAATGCATGCCGTAGTAGTGTAATCTAGAGGTAGGAAGTACTGAAGTGCCAGAGTTTGTCCTTTTGGTAAATACATAATGAATACCAATCGGGATATAGGCAGCTAGCAACATCACATATTAACACTTCATATTTCATAATCTAGTCAACTCCAAAATATGAATTATTTGGTTGTCCATTTCTTTTCCCCGTATTTTGTCTTTTCATTTCACATGTCCCAAATAATTCTTTCAATTTGAAGTGTGGCTATGTCTCTTCAATGAATTAGGAAAGCATGATGTGAGTGTGTGACCTTAAATAGCTGAGAGAAATTTTGATCTGCACTTCCAATAGTGTGCATGATAGATTGATTCACAGGATCAGGCAGTGTGTAGAGTAAATATGGAGATGAAATCACATAAGCAATAAAAGACAACAAATTAAAAACGTGGATTAGATAGAGGTTTAAAAATAATGACCTGTGTTAATGCTTGGACTTCTCTTGTCAGCCAATTGTAAAGCTGAAGAGCAGGTTGGCGATACTTGTGCAACTTCCAATATTGCATTACCTTCAATTTGTCCGCTAAAGCACCTGTGCAACACATAATTCATATAAGATAGATGTGAATCTGGGTTAGGAATAAATAAATGGGAACAGATTGTGTTCTACTCCCTCCTACCAAAAAATGAGCTTGGTTTGAAGAAAGTACAACATTTTGTTTTCAGTTAGTTCAATTAAAAAGTGCAGAAGTTATGGATTTTCACTTAGAACGTCTCTTCACTTGAGAAAAATGTGATCAGATGAATGTTTCTAGTTTGCTTTGAATCTTTGTCATCTGATCTGGGTATGCTCCAGATGTTTTTTATCATGTCTGAAGTTAGGGATGGCAACGGGTCGGGTTCGGGTCGGATAGTACTATACCCGAACACGACCCGACTTTTAAAACCGAAACCCGAACCCGACCTTTAAAGCAAAAAATCCGATCCGACCCGAACCCGACATTTCAACCCGAAACCCGAACCCGACCCGAACCCGACTTTTAACCAATAATCAATTCGACGTACCCCAATAATTTTGAAAAAATTAAATCTAATTCTTTTGTGTCTCTTTTTTTATGTCTCCTTTTTTATTTGATATAGTAGCACTTTGTCAAGAGATTATACGGAGTGCTCATTACATCCATAGATAGACTTTTTTGTAATAAAATATTCGGTTTTTAGTCGGGTCGGGTGCGGGTTCGGGTCGGGCAAAATTATAAATCCACACCCGACCCGACCCGATGTCGGGTTCGGGTAAAAAATTTTGGGTCGGGTTCGGATTAGTTTATTTCCGGTTCGGGTTCGGATATTTTAGTAGTCGGTCGGGTCGGTTAAGCTCGGGTTCGGGTTGAATTGCCATCCCTATCTGAAGTTTATCTAAATCCTTCTAGCTTAGTCTGAAAGTTTTGATTTGAATCTTGCTAGTCCCGTCTAAATGTGTCTACATTGGTCTAAGTGTTTTTGAATGATCTGAATACATAATAAGCAAAAAAAGAAAAAAAAAGAACAGGGTGTGAAGAGAAGATCACATCATCCATAACAAACTAATACCGCTTAGCTTGCAGGAATTTTACTTAAAAACAAAAGTTGACATTTAAAAGCATGCTCTTTTTTTGGGACGGAAGGAGTAACAAATTACAAGCAGTGATACATACCTGATTCAGTGTAATAGCATTGTAATCTGTACTTGTGAGATCTTGTGAAAAATGCTCTGATCTCATGCCAAAGGGAAATCAAACACATGGAGTGAGATGCCAAATTGGGAGTTCACAGGCACACCTGAGATCAATCCCCAGAGGAAGAAAGGGGAAGGGATTTTTAAAGAGATATCATTTGGGCTTAAAAAAATAAAGGGTTTAGTTGGGTTTAGCTATCACTGTGGTTAACTCGCCTCGGCCCCAAGGGTGTATCGAGTTGTACTTCCCAAAAAACACAGATACAATTTTCGAACAACAAAAAAGAACAACAGCATTTCCCCAGTGCCTCAAAGGCTCCCGCTCAATGCGGGGTAAGGTGGGCTCGGATGTACGCAGTACGCACCTTGGCCCCCATGTTTAAAACAAGGAGCGGCTGTTTCAGATGACCCATGATGAGCATCAAGAGTTGCATTGATTAATTGCTACTTCACTAAAAGAAGCACATACAATTTAAAGAGCCATTTTTCTGTATTCCATCGTACCCCAAGCACAAAACGCAGAAGATAAAAAATAAAAACTCATTTAACGGGAAATAGAGAAGACCTTATTACCTGTTCCCACGATCCTGACCAAGATAATACCTTTGAAAAGAAAATCCATCATATCCATGTACGATTGAAAAATTTTGTGTCTGCATATTAGCAACAAGACTGTTAATCTCACAGCAATTTCAAAATCAGTACCATGCAACATTGCACATACTCCTATTACAAATGGATAATAATGAAATCAGAATAGAAGATGTGATATTCAAGTGAAGTTCAAATAGAAAGGCAGAAAGTAGAAGAGAATTTTGTCCAGAGGGGTTGTTGGGCATGTTACGTTATCCTACAGCCATGTGCGGGAATAGGAAACCATTTGAAGCTCATAAGCTTGCAAAACAGAAATTAGATACCCATGTTTAATACAGTTCCAGAATCTTAAGAATAACTGAACCTTAGAAATATAGTACACTGTTAAAAAAAAACTATAACTCATCTCCTAACAATGTGCAGGAAGAAGTGTGGTCTATGATTTGGAAGATTAAAGTGCCAAGTAAGATGAAGCTTCTTTTGTGGACTATCTGCTGAGAAGGTGATGGGAAATGCCGAGCAAAAGAAAAGAAGACTCACTTCGGATAGCTCTTGCCCACTTTGCGGCAACGATGAGACCACCTCTCACATCTTTAAAACTTGCCCAAAAGCAAGACAAATTTGGAATTTTGTTGACAATGGAGGTATGGGTTGTAATGGAGATCACACGGAAATGAGGAGATGGGTTGGCGACAATTTAAGGAGAAAGAAAGNGCCTTCGGTGGGGATGATCTTGACACCCAGTATAAAGTGGCTTGGATTAAGGGATCAATCGCTGAGATTGAAAGGGCATTCGACAAAAATCAGGTATCAACCCCCTCTTTGATGAATACAAGGGATCCTCTACTAAAATGGAATCCGGCAGTTGATCATGAATTCACTCTTAATGTTGATGGAAGCAATAAAGTTATGGCTAACAGGGTGGGGTGCGGCGGAGTCATTCGCAACAATAGAGGAGAATGGCTTGGTGGTTTTTCCTACAGAACTAGACCATATAACATCGAGGAAATCGAGGCTAAAGCCATTGAGAAAGGCATCCAATGGGCTTGGGGGAGAGGAGAGAGGGATCTTGAGGTGCAGTGTGACGCTAGGGAAGTTGTCAATTGGATTACAACATCGACGAGTCTGAGGGGACCAATCAGCGATACCAATATAGCGATAAAAAAATGGACTGACAGATTCCATAAAATCAGCTTTTGAGCCATCTTTCGTGAACAAAATAAGGTTGCGGATCGTCTTGCTAACCTTGGGGCTTTTCAAGACATATCATGGAGAACGTTTGAGGTCCCTACTGCAGATTTGGAAACCTTGAGTACTGATGTGATGATATGATGAGGGTCACTACTACGCGACACGCTACCACCACTTCTCGAGGCTACTAGCTCGGGGTCTCCCCCTCCTTGTTGATCAAAAAACTAGGTCCATCTAGGAAATTGCAAAGCTATACTCAACAAAAAAATTAAACAGTTAAGCAGATCCAGACCTTACATATAGGGCACTTTACCGAAGCAGGCCGAAAAGAGTGCTTGCTAGCAGCCACATTTGTCCAACGCTGAATGCAGTTGTAGCAAAACTTATCTGCAAAACATCAATATACTCACACTACAAACTGATGTATCACACTATTGCTCTTATTATCACATTTTAAAATCCGGCCATTCAGTTAATCACTTCCATCAACCGGCAAATAAAAAAACAGGTACCCCGGAAAATATTTCCAAGTAGAAATGATGCAAGATACAAATTTAACAGGCGAGTGGACGACAAATACAAAACTTGGCTCGTTATGCCCTTGACGGGATAAAGTCTTTTTCTACATGTCAATATAATAATCCAGGCAAATGACCAAGATAATTCAGTTCAAGTGCACAAGTCACCACTTGCATGGTTTAGGATTGGCATAGGGTGTTCGGAGGGTTGTAGATACGGAGTATTAGAGTTCAACACCTGTATGTAAGCACTGGCATACCTAGAAAATTTATATGGAGGGTGGGGGAGGGTAAAAGTTATTAATAAATATACACAAGTATACATTATAAATTAAAACATAAAATGCTAATAAACCTAATCAGCAAACAATTTATCAGTTCCTCAACTTAATTTGACATATTTCTAAATGAATCCACCTAACGAACATACTTCAATGGTTCCGCCTAACAGAAAATCTGTAGAACAATTTTAGGAAGTATCTGTATGGAAAATCCATACTTTCTAACAAAGCTATTAGGAAGGATCGCCAAAACCCGTAGAAAAATCAGGAAGGAAATCGGTATGAAATATATTTGTTTGTAATGATAAAATGCTTCCATTTACCATAAACTAATTCTACTTTTAAACTGATGCGTTTAGAAGTCTCAACGCATAAAACATTCACGCAACCTTATTAGTTGGGACTGATACAATTAGGGTATAGTCGAGCAGAATTAATCAAAGTGTAAAATTTACTGGCGAGCACAGAATTAAGCAGGATCAAGAATTTTTGGTTAACATATAGGGAGTATTAATATCCGTATTTGTGCGTACGAGACTGTAGATAATACGTCGCATGAGAGAACGGAGATGATACGTACGGAAGCATTGATCCAAGTATGATTCCTCGATCACAGGTCCGAGGCAAATGGGGCAGGGATTCGGGTCGGATACTACTAGCTCGTTTGAGACTCTTTCCTCTTCAGCCATGGTGTATCTGTCAAGAAATTCTTTCAAAAGGGAAGAACTACCGCACTAATATCGGTATCTCCTCTGCTCTCATCCAGACGGAAGACTGAACAAATCAGGGAAGTTCTGAAGTCGCAACTCTCAACACGGAGTACTGCCTTCCTATCAAATTAATCTTCCAATTTTGTTGTCTTTTTTTTTTGTGTCAAATAATTTTTTCATTCCTAAATAAAATAAGTGATTTCTACTAATTTTCTTTTCTCTCACATTTTTTTAAAGTATAGGGAAAAAAATACGAGGAGATTAATTTTGAGTAGTGGGAGTACAAATCAAGAAAAAATACTTAAAAATACGAATAAAACATAATCTTTATTCGCAAAATATGAGAGATATATTTTAAAATTGAATTGAAATGATCTATTTTCAAAAAATTTTTGAGTATTTAATAGACACTTCAATTTGATAAGTCATAGAACCTAATAAATCTTATATTTGTATGAAGGGTTAGGCTTCACGGTTGAATTGTAAGTTATATATACACTAATGTTTTTTCTCTGGAAATGCTCCCTTGGTATCATACTAACATTGTGATTTTAGTGTAACCAGCTAAGTTATGTACTCCGTCCTTTCATGGGTGAGAAAGGTATTAGAATATTGGATTATAGGTATCATCGAGAATGGATTAAATACACGGGCATCTTCATGGAAGAGTGTGAAGAATTATGACTTTGGCATAAGGATGTGTTTAGGTGACTAGACTTTGCTTTTTACAGCTAGAACTAATAAATATCTATATAGGCCGGCACATTAAATAATTAATAGCTTTAACAAGATGTTCAAATCTTTAAATTTCCATGCAAAGTACTCTCTATTGCACATCCCAACTATTTTGCACATTATAAATACAAGTTTCCATTGCAACCACATTGCCAGATCCGCATTATTTCATTTTGCATTTTACTTTTTTTATTTATAAACTCTGAGGCATTATCCACATATATATTGCTAGAATTTCATATTTGTTACTCCCTCCGTTCCAATTTAAATCACCTATTTTGGTTTACGATGTTTTATTAAAGTTATTTTCAAGTCATTTTATATGAAAAAAGGTATAGAATTATAAAATAAATATTACATATTTAAAAAAACATCAAAAAATTTATAAAACTAGTGATGACAAGATTATATAATTTTATTAAATGACTAATTAAAATAATAAAAAGTAGATGAAGTTTGACATTGTGAATAGTAAATAGGCAATTTAATTTTGGCGAGATGAGTACATTTTTTTCCCAACTTCATATTTCAAAACAATGGGTACTTTATTCTTGGTGTGCAAAATGACTCTTTCAATCATTTTATGATGCAAAGAAAACAAAAAAAAATACTTGGGGGGTTTTAATTAGAGAAAAGAAGGTGGAGGCACAAGCTTATTAATGTAATACTGTGTAGAATGCATTTAAAACATTCATAATTCATTAGCCAAAAAAGGTAAAATATTTTGTAAGTGAAATAGCATGGGAAGAATAGCTTTGAATTTGAAGTGTTTGGTAATTAATTTCATATATGTTCATTTTTCCAACATATAGATATATAATATTAAGATAATCTTTTGTCTCTTCGGATGAGCACAGAATCTAGTCTCCATCCGTCTCAAATTAAATGATATATTTACAATTCATAGGATCAAACTTAATTCACTTTCTTTCCCTTTTTCGTTAATCATTTGATAAAATAAAATAATCATGTCACCACTAGTTTTGTAAGATCTTTTAATATAATATTTTAATATGTAATTTTTATTTTTTAATTATAAACTGTTTATCATATAAAATGATTTGAAAATAATTTCAATCAAACATTGTAAACCAAAACAGGTAATATAAATTGGGACGGAGGGAGCAATACAAAAGGTAAGAGAGGATGATCTTTAAAAATTTTATGAAGGGATCACTTTCTCTTCCCTCCATTTTACCCCAAATGAGAGGGATTGGAAATAAAAGATTTGAATAAATGGATGTCATCCCTTCAAATCCCTTGCCCCTCATTTACTCCCAAAACAAAGAAAAATTCCCTCATCTCTTTTAATTCACCTCCCCTTCCACCAACTTCCCTCAATCCAAACACACTAAAAATTTCTTTCATCCTTTAAAGTGTCAAGGAATAAGTACAATATGGTTGATGAATTAACCTTGCAAAGTTTCTTGGGGCTTTGTCTTTAACACTAGGAACTAACTGGACTAACTGTCCTTTTATAGCACCTTGTGTGCAATAAGGGAAATTTGCTCCATTTGAGTAGCAAGTGAACAATGAAGTGGTATAATTGTATGTGCATTACGCTTTAAGATGAGTACTTTGTAACCTCAAGAGCCTCAATAATAAACTAAAAAGAACACGAAAGAGAGGTAGCACTTAGAAGAAGTGTTGGAGATGATTCTCACAACATAAACAAAAATCAATTGTTAACGTAAGAACTAATATGTTCCCGATAATCTACATTGGTTCCTACAACAATGTGAATAACATCCTTCAAATCAATAACCTAGCAGCATCGCGGCCATTAACGTTACAAACATATTGTTACAAACATGTTAAGGAAGGTCAATAGAATCATACTAGGAAGAAAGACAGCACACAAACAGCTTTTCTCTCCAAGATCTAACACCAAACCTTCACTTCCTAATTGCTGAAGCTGAAAACACAACAAAACAAAGCTAGTTTTCAGAAGAAAAAAATGCAAAATGCTACCAAACTCTGCATTATCAATAATCCAGGAAAGAAACACACACTAATAATGTTTAGCATCACTAATCATTGACATTTGTGTATGCTTGGCTCACTTCGCCTATATCCTTAACTTAGATGCAATGAGATTTTAATGCAGTGAATGACGAACGATAATGGATTGGATTAAAAAAATCCCAACAGATTAATGTGTTTTTGTTTTAATACTTAACAATGTTAAAAATAAAAAATTGAGAGAATGCTACTAATAATTCACACTATTATAACAATAAATTATGCATATGATAATGACTTAAAATCTATCTAAATTAGTAAATAGAACATTATAACCAAAAGTGAACTATCACTTAATGTACAAATTCAAAGCAAGAAAGAAAGAAATAGTGATTCCGTGACCCAATGGTAAGAGCAACTATAAAGCATATCAGCATATGAAACATTATTTTACAAGCAACCATACCTACGGAAAAGGTTTTCAATCCGAAGGACAAGTTTGCCTCAATCAAGAATTGTTATGTTGTTTTTTCTCCACAGTTGCTTCTAAAATTCCATCAGATCCGAATGACGTTGTCAATTGATTTCCAGTGGGCCCAGGAAGCTGAAATGAAATGGTGAACTTTCCAGGTGGGCATAGGTTTGAAGCGTTCATCTTAAACACCATGTTATGTTTGTAGATGGCTCGCACTCCAGTCAATGTAACACCCCTTATATCTACCCTCCCATCAGGTTCAATGTTACAGTGAAAGTTTTCTGTTGCAATAAAGCATAAAAATGCATAACAACAATAACAATAATCCATTGCAGCCAAAAATATGCACCCCAAAAAAAAGTTACAAACAATTTGAAAGAAATTAGGTCTATATTGCCTAAGAAATCTGTGTGGTTTGGTATGCCTCGTGGACATTGAAAATACTGTCAAAATCTAGAAAGAATATAGATTTTATCTCTACACATTTTTTGAGTAAACAAGGAGCCAAGCAGCCTAAAGGTGTCAAGTTGCATGAAGATACTAGGTAATTTAAAGGTCTCAAGCAGTTCAAGTCTTTACGTACCTCAATGTGTGTTAGATATCCCCCAAAAAAACCAGTTCAAAACCTTTTGACTCAATTTTACACTTTCTTCTCCCAATACTAAGATCTGAAAACACTTATTCTCTTTTAATCTCCATATTATTCAATATTCATTATTCATATGCTTTACACGTAAAAAAGGCTGGGGCACTAAAATTTGATCTTTTTATTTATCATTTTAAGAAAGCAATGATCCAGCTACTTGCCACTATTGCGCAAAAGAGATACATCTGGGATCTCACGGTGGGTATGGTATGTCAGAAAGCACCATCCCATTAAGGCGGCAAACACAAATTCCGAGACTAGCCTACAAGGCCCCCCACATTATGAATATATTAATAACTTATCTGAGATGGGTAGGATAAGCTGCAGGAAGCTAGGTCGAGGTCGCTCGGACATGTGAAGCGGCAGAGATGTGAGAGGATTACGGTGGTGGGTGGGAATAGGGGAATGGGTAGACCTAGGAAGAATTGGAAGGAGGTGATAAGACAGAACCTACGACCTAGGACTTTTGGCCCTTGTCAAGGATATGACTCTAGATAAGAACGTTGGGTAAACAATTTCGGTTTGGTGGTTGTTTTTGCACTTGTTGATGTGTGCATTATCTGTTTGGTGCTTTGTGCTTGTTGTGGTTTCACTCCGTTAATATTTAGTTCTTCATTTTTTGTGCTATGTGCATTCTCTGCTTTACGTATAATCTGTCAACTTGTGCTATCTGTGTTACTTGAGTTGAGAGTCTCTTTCAAACAGCCTCCCTACTTTAGAGTAGGGGTAAGGACACACCTCCTCTGGACGCTATTCTCGTGTATTTCAACTGGGTTGTTGTATTATGAACCAATTGCTTTTACAATTCAATTTAATGTTGTAGCACTTTTTCACTAATCACTACTGACTGACAAAATTTATGAATGTTTTTTTAATATAATTAAGCATCAACATTTATATATTAAAGAAAAAATTCTGCCAATAATCAAAAGCTTAGATGGTTTTTGAAGTCGGGTTTGAAGAAGCCACAACCACAGTTCAAGGTTGAGTTTTGAGATGTTTGGTTGTTCTGTGAGAGAACAGCATAAAGGCCAAATACCAAGCCCAACATTGCACTTTTCAAAGATCAAAGTATAAAATATACTCAAGCTTATTTGCAAATATAAGAATACTTAAAATATTGAAATAAGTATTTTAATTATTCAAGTATTTTAAATATTTCAATGACTCATAAATCCTGAGTAATAAGGTATAAGGTTCCACTTTTTTCTGTTAGTCTCAAAATAAGGTTTAACTTCTCTTTAAAGGGAAACTTTTGGTGGGTCATATCGTTTTACTCCTTTCCATCAATTTCAACCCATAATTACATCTCTCTTATAAACAAATAACCACAACCATGTTGGTCCATTGTGGAACCTGTTATCGAACGGAGGGAATACAAGTTATACAACAAGAAGCGGTTTTGAATCCCACAAGAGTAGGGTCTGGGGAGGGCATGTTTACGCATGCCTTACCCCTACTCGAAAGTCGGGAGGCTGTTTCCAAGATAACCCCGACTCAAAAACATCTTTTCACTAACTTATTTGACGTCCCAAAGTAATCTTCTCATTTGTTTAAAGGATAGAAATATATGGTACTTCTATGAAGCACAGGTGCACGTGCCTTGATCGGTGTGGGCGTACGACTGGTGCACGGGGGCAGAAATTTTCAAAAAAACAAGGTGCGGGTGCAACAAATTTATTTATACATTTTCATTTATATTATTCATTTATTTGTAAGATATATGTATATATGTTCAAAATATTCACAAAATTTAACAATCATCCTAATCTTAAATAACTCAAACGCATAACATTCTACAAAATAGATAGGAAACATAATACAAGTCTCAAATCACCATTAAAAATAACTGCAAACCACGTAAAATGATAAAATGTCTCAAAACTACTCAGTTGCACGCAAGTTTTAAAAAATGATACTACCTCCGTCCCAGGGTATTTGTCCACTTTCATTTTTACACACCATCCAATACACTTCTTTAATCCATTTTATCTTGTAATTTGTATATTAAAAAATTATAGAAATTATATATTAATAATCTATATGTTAAGACAATTTAAACAAGATCACACATGATTATATTTAGGCTTACACATTGAGAGAATTTGATGAGTCAAAGTGCTTAGATGAACAGTTCCAAAAGTCAAAAGTGGACGAATATGGCGGGACGGAGGGAGTACAAAACTACCCGACCGCACCCAAGGCGCACCCCAGCTGCACCAACGCACACCGCCACACCCACGCACACCACCGCACCTGCGCTGTTTTTTGAAGCACTCGTGCTTCATAGTTCTTTCTCTCTCCTCTTGACAAACTTTAACCACACAATTTTACTTTTATTAAACTCAATTCCATTTTCACCTAAAAGCTAATTTCGGGATATAGAGAGTACTACTCTAAATTTACCTAAATTCTCATATTAATTTATGAAGTATGTCATGGAAATAAAAATCATATATAATACTACATCCGTCCCATAATAAAAGTCCTAGTTTTATACACATATTTTCATACAAAAAAAAATCTAATCTGAATAAAAGAAACTAATTTTCATCATATACGATATCCTTTACTAAAACAGAGCTTCGAACCAATTGTGCTTACAAAAATTAGAAGGTTGTGTCTGTAAAACACAACACCACTTATGCGAATAAGGGAGTAATTTTTATTGAAACTTACTCCATTTTAAATCAGATATGTGGATACTAATATCTCGCAAATGACAAAGAGATGGGAGAATACCTGCATCTTTTGCAACGCCAGGGAGCGAGACACGAAACAAATACTTGGTATCAGTCTCCAAAATATCAACGGCACCTATAGGAGGTCCGACTTTCCCCATTACAGCAGCTCCAGTAAGCAAACTTCCTGCTTTTGTGTGAGACATGGCGGCCTCAAAGAGATTGGTCTTCTCTTCTGGAGTTGCAAAACTATTAAAGTAAATCATTGCCGGCTGAGTGCTGCCATTTGCTGAGGATTCGGCATTATCAGTCGTGAATGGAGATGCATTAGATCCCAACACAGGAGAATCATGGATGGATGTTGGAAGAGGACCAGTGTACGGCACAGAACGGAGAGGGGCTACATCGATGACAGGCTGTCCCTGATCCATTCGATCTATACCATTGTTCTCACCGTCGTGCCCCCTAAAGACGAGAAGCCATGAAAAGTGACCATTAGAAACGCAACAAAACTTCAATTACTGTTTTGATAATTAGTTTCCACATGAAATCGGAATTTTCGCATGCGTAAAATGAGCGATGTATAGAAATTAAAAGGATGGTACGAGTCGGCTACATGGATTTCAGCAGCTGGATCGAGATCGTCTTCAAGCGGAGATGTTAAAGTAAATCCTCCAACAAAATCAGATATGCATTACGGGAAGAATGTTGAAGAAATACTCCACATCAATTCATATACAGATAGAGTTATACTTCTACCAAGCCAATCTCTGAAACTTGTCGAGAAATGAGCTCATCTGCTGAGGCCGGAGATGAATGATAGAGGCGACGAGCTCCACATTCGACTAGGGAGCTAGGAAGGGTGCAGGTGTATCGTATCGTAGCTGCCTTTGCTTTCAGTTCCCACAGAAAAATTAGGGTTTTATATTTTGGGCTTAAAACCTTGACTATAAGAAACGGGCCATATGTAGGGGTGGGCACGGATAGGGACCGTCCGGATTTTAGGTTGTTCCGGTCTTGTCCCGTTACATATAAACGGTCCAAAACGGTTCGGATTACAATCTTATCCCGGTTTGTCCCATAAAATTCGGGATCGGAACAAACCGGGACGGATTCAGGTCGTCCTACTTTGTCCTAATCCCAAATATAAGAGGGGGGTACTCAATCCAAAAGTCACAAAATGTCATAGATAAAAGTCATTAACTTCCTAAGACATCCAAAAACTAGTTGTGTTCATATACACCAAGCAATTAGCTACTATCATTCAAAAAAACAAAAGCAGTAGGTAGTATTGCAGTAGCCATCCAGCAAAAAAAGAAAGGCAGTAGGTAGTAGCCATCCAGCAAAAACCAAAAATCAGCATTTAGATGATCAGTGAGAATCATGGTAGTTAATCAATTGGGCCAAATAAATTTAATAAATTTTGGGTTGAAACTTGAAGTTAACTTAATTAATTAAAGAATGAGTGTATAGAATTAGAATTATATATTGATAAAATAGATAAAACGGGACAAACGGAACGGATCGGTATAAATTTAAGTTGTCCCGCTCATGTCCCATTTGATAACGGGACGGAACGGGTTCGGGATAAAAAAGTTGTGTCCCAATTATTCGGTACATTTACAAAACGGATTTGGGATTTTTCGGAACGGTCCAACGGGAACGGATTTCGTGCCCACCCCTAGCCATATGATAAATCTGGACGGGCTGGTTCCAATTCTAAAACCGCCAATTCTAGTACTGCCACGAGCATGAACCTCCATTGGTATTGGTGGCCGGCGGCATCGGTTTTGGTTTAAGAATCGAACAGTCCAGTTTTGAGTCTGGTTCATTAACCATTTTCTATTAAATTGATAATTTGATGAAAAAATAATGGATGGTTAAAGTATTTATCAAAATATAGTTGTTACTTGTAAGATTGTGAGGATTGGGAAATGCACGAGCCACATCTACGTTTAATGCTCTGACGGCTCAATAAAATGATGAGGTAAAAAAACATAAAGAAGTCTTCAAAAAAACTTATAAATCGCTCACCTACACAACACTAAATTACGTAAAATAATTAAGAATAAAATAGGTATACCCCATAGTTCATTATTCGTCCAAAGTGCAACCTTCCTCTGTGGTTGTTGCGTCCATGTAGTTCTCCGTATCCATGTCGTATCATGCCTCTTTTCGTTGACACCTCTCCAAAATCCAATCTCGATTACTTACTAGTGTATCTAGTGTTTCGACGTTGAAAGTTTAAATTAGTAAGGAAGTCAGCCAAAATGTTACCATTGGAACTAAACTCAATGGGTACCGTTGACACCTGCATAGACAACAACACATGTCTAGCTTGCATTCCCATTATCCGGAACATGTGCTCATTTTGCTTCCATCACTCGAGCACGTTAAACTCCTTTACATTGTCTTTACCGTATAATAGTCGAATGGGGCGTCTTCGTACATCGTAAATTCATTGTGCAAACTTGGCGCTGTACTTGTAAACGTAGAGGCAGTCTTCTTCTTTGATAAGTTGTTAACAATGATATTTTTAAAACCACCCTTGCGCTTCGACGTAAAACGAGATTGATTCTAGCAAATCTCCAGATTGTTTTCGTACAAAGTATGAAATTCATATATGAAGCTTTAAATAATAGAGTAATCTTGAAGTTGTCAGTCTTCCAAAAAAAATAAATGTTGAAAATAATAATCATTTTCATCAAACTAAATCATAGTAGTACTTCATAAGAACTTCAAAACATTTAGTTTTGAAATAGGTATCACAAATAATAATTTTGTAAATATCACGTTTGTACAAGTAATACTCACACGACTCATCTCTCATTAAGGCAACATATGGAAGCAACAAAGGATCACTCAAAATTTCACGAAAACAGGTAGTAATGTTATTACACTCATAAAAAATTGGTTACTAGTTTATAAAAACTAGCAATGAGAAAGATAAAGTAGCAGGAAAAAAACCTCTAACACGTTGAATAATTTTTCAACAAAAACAATTTCATTCATTCATGGAAACATGTTTCGTGATGACAAAGAAGTCATCCTAAACTTATCCACATCTCCTCACTCCTGCGTTTAAGATGTTGAGATTATAAGATTGAAAAGATAACACACTGATGGGTATGGACGCTATTAAAAATAATCATATCAATCAAATTAGCAAGGCTAAAAATCTAAAAGAAAGCGAGTTCTTTTCTGTAACTCAAAACTCTTTTAATTAGTCTATACACATTATTTTACCAAATGCAAACATTTTATCAACTAAATTGCATTCATGCAAAATATGCTAAAGCAAAGTAACAATATTGTCAACGATATGAGATTCATTAAGATCACGAAAAGTAAAAACGCATCTAAACGTGACCCACTCATTATCGTTCCAATTACAAGTAATACTCATGTACAACAAATCGTGATAGATTCCACCCTAATTTAAGAACACATAATTACATGAGATTTAAAATTAGCAAAAAAAAATGGCCAAACTATTTTTCATCAGAATATTATCTAATTACGGAGTATTTATGTTCTACACCGTATTTGTTTTCTTGAAAAGCCTATTAGAGAACAGGAGGATTTAGATAATAGATTAATAGAGAAAAGAGAATTAGACAATCTTTTTTGTGATTTTTAGATTAAGAATGAAAACTTTTATATTTTTTAAAATAGCAATAACTCTTAGACCAGTTTCTAAGGTATTACAAAAGCACTACACAAAACTAATATTAACTACAATCAATGGATACACCAATCTCCCTCAATGAGATTTTGTTCTTCCACTTTTGAGCAGTAATGAAAGTTTTGTATTCCTTCAAAAAAATGCACCAATCACACTCAAGGGTAAATCTAGAAGGACTAGATCTTCTCTCAGTGACTGTCCGGCCAAGTCTGAGGGAACTCTCGGAAATGAGGCTCATCCTTTTTGGAAGGAATAGAGGCACGCAAACCTCTACACTTCTACCCAAGTGATACAGATGTTTGATCAACCTCTCCAATCAAATTTTCTTTCTTCCAAACTAGAAAAACCAGCATTTCCATTTCAAATATGATTGAATTACTTAGGGGACGTGGTTCTATACTACAACTGACAAATATATATATTTTTACCATGGAGCACATCCAACCAACACTGGTATACAAGTCTGTCGAATAAGTGAGAAAATGGTTTTAAGTATAGATAGCCATGTCAAGTAACAAAGGGGGGGTTAATACAAAGGGAAACACGTCCAACACTGAGATTCATTCATAACCCACAAGAGGAAGAAAAAAAAGATTGTGGGCTTACAGAATTAAAAGTTGTACGAGTTGCTACGACGCAAAAACTTGAGATCGTTGGATGTCTCCAAGGCAACTAAGGAAATGAGACATATTGATCTTTTCTTTGCCGGAGTAGATGGCGGCCGCGCTACCCCCCTGCTCACCCTGAGCAGCCATTTCAACGACCATATACAGTTTCTTGATTGGCAACTGACAAAAGGAGGCACGTTCAGTGTTAGTGTCAATTAGTGTTAGCCCTGATGAAGTAGATGTGATAATCAGCAGAAGATAAATATAGAGAGAAAGCAGAAATCCTGAGCTTACGTCCTTTAAGGCCTCAGCAGCAGAATCAATATCCTCCTCAGAGAACACGTTAAGCTTTTCTAACACCTAAAAGATGATCATTAAAAAAAAAGAGATCAAACCCTGTGTGTAATAAGTAAGCATGGGAGGAAAAAAAAAAGATTTCAATGTACCATCTTAGCATCCTCTGTATTTAGTGTTGGAACGGTGTGCGTGACTGAGAAGACATCAAGAAAGCCAATTGAGTCCAAGAAACCAATCTGGCTAGTAGTTCCAATCACAAGAACTTTTTTCCCCTAAACCAATTACAACCATACTCAATCATCTTATTACTCGACAAAAGAAAATTATACCATAAATATAACAGCACATAATAATAATAATAATAATAATAATAATAACAATAATAATAATAATAATAATAATAATAAAAAGGAGTTGGAGAATTGAGTAAAGAAGAGGAATGAAGTTTTATATCAGTCACAAAAACTATAAACAATATATGTGTGTGTGTGTGTGCGCGCGCGCGCAGAAACACAACAAAAAACTGAGTGCTGATGCAATGTGCATTGTGCAATAAGGTATGTTGACATTCGGGTTGTTTACTGAGTTGTGTGCAAATCAATGATATCAACACTTCCTCAAGAAGTATTAGGCCTACGATGGCATGGAATAAAACAACACATTGACTTGGCACGGTCGAGAGACAGCTGAACCGCATCTAGGTACCCTTGGTAAATGAGAGATTGGCTCGACCCGCACCAGAGTAGCCTTGGTAGAAGGGAGCTCAGCTTGACCCACACCCACGAAGAGCAGCGGTAGAGGGCCACCTACATAAGCTCTAGGCTTTTGACTCTTGTATGCACCATAGCTAGCTCATAGGGCCACACCTGTCTCGTGTAACTTCTATGTTCTATATATACCCCCTTTGTGCCTACGAGGCGGGATTGATCTCCGATAATTCAAATTAGTTTTCATGAACTCACTTCGAGATCATTCTACCCTCTCCCTACCTGATCCAAAAGACCACCAAATGTGTTTGTTTTGTTCATAAAAAAAATGGGATGTCCCAAAATATTAGCAAGATTACGAAAAACATCTTTCTTGGATATTCATGTCATCAAAAGGGATATCAATGTTACTCTACAGCAGTAAAACAATACTCCCTCCGTCCATAAATTATCTTCCCACTTTCCTTTTTTGTCCGTCCACAAATGATCTTCCCGTTTCCTTTTTTGGCAAAAACAATACTCTAAAAGGTCACTTATACCCTTTTCTCTAATTGCTCGTAGATACTTTTTGCACTGACCCTCTTCCACTTTCCTTCTTTATTCATCATTTTCTTTAACCTAACTCTCCTTCAAATCTTCCTTTTCAACTCTGCTTCTTGTTCTTATCTTCTTTTTCTTCTTCATATCTCCTTCATTCTTCAACCCCCACGTAATTCAAGATTTTTACTTTTTCGATTTTTAACCGCCACCAAATTCAAGTCTCCATTTTCAATTCTAAAATCTTAGAGAAGGATTCATTGGATTATCCAGTTTTCGATTGAGTTCGCCGGTCGCTTGTTCATCTATGGTCGCCACCATTTGCACGAAATGGATAGTAGGAACTAGGAAGGCGCAGAAGGGCAGATTCCTTCTAGATCGAAGAAGAATAAGTAGCCTCTTTTTCCAGATCTGAATAAATCTCTGCCCGTGGCTTCCCCTTTGTTTTCGATCTCAATTTTCAATTTTCAATTTTCAGATCTATTTTTTCCATATGCAGTACGAATGGGGAGATGATGATGGAAGGTTGTTGGCCGGCGTTCGATCCACAGAGGAAGAAGACTATGACGAGGTCCTAACCTTCGATTTCTAGCATTGCCGGTACAGCGTTGAGTCGACGAACGACGATTTTGGCTAGGAGGTCAGAATCCGAGTGTTGACGGCGTTGAGGCTGAGACGATTTGGGCTGGTGCTGCCCGCTATTTGCTTGTGTGCAGGAGAAGGGAGGGAGGGGTATTTTGGGAATGTCAACCATATTTTTACTTTACCTTAATTTGCGTGCCATGTCAAACTGGAAAGTTTATTTGTGGACGAAGGGAGTATTTTATTTCTGGTAATGTCATCTCTATGAGGTCATTGTTCTTATACACACCTTCCCCAAATACCTATCTTTTGTTAGACTTTGTCCTATATCTCTGACTCTTTTCCCGGTTTATCAATGTCAACCTCACCTTTTCAATACTGAGATACCTAGCAATATGAATCATATAACCTTTTCCTTAGGAGGGCAGAGAATGATTGTTTTGTTATGGACAAAAAAAATGATGAAAGATAACGCCCCTCATACCGGGGCAGTTCTTTTGACATTGGCCACCAATGTCATGACATTGGTCCATTTGAGGACCATACGATGCTCCTTTTGGCCCTTAAGTGTTTTTTACCGCCACCCCCCCCCCCACCGGGGTGACAATTCACTGTCAAAATCTAGAATTTAGACAGTAGGGGAGCCTAGAGGGGATGGGGTTAAGGGGTGGAGGTTCATGAGGGGATAGGGAGTAAGAACCACTGCGGGATCGAACGAAGCACTATAGGTCCCTCAAATGGACCTAATGTCATAATCTGACATTGATGGCCAGTGTCAAAAAAACCAAAGTGTAATAATAATAATAATAATAATAATAATAATAATAATAATAATAATAATAATAATAATAACAATAATAATAATAATAATAATAATAATAATAATAATTGTTTTAGACCTTTGATGCACTCATGCACTTATCCATTAACTCTCCAAAACTTCATAAAACGTAATAAGGTAGTTTAATGTACCACCTTGATTTAGTCCATTATTTTCCCAAAGCTCCTTTGTCTCAAATTCACAACAAACCTTAAAGTGGAGAGCAACACCCTTATTTAGATTGTGGAATTATGTGATTGAGATTTATACAAAAGGAAACAAAAAGGTCTAATCACACGACTACTTCCTTGAGAGGAAAAAAAATTGTTTTGCGAGACATCCAGAAAAGGAAACAATGGAGTTTATATTGCAACAATGGGGAGGGCCGGAAGATACTTATCTCGTTAAATGTTAGGCAGGGAAATATGGTTATTTGGACAAAAGTACTGAGCGTGATAGAACACCCCCCCCCCACCCCCCCCGCAACCCAATTTGTATATAGCAATCGGCATCCCTACTTGTACAAGTTCATTACAACCACAGACTTTCTTAAGTATGATATGAAGGCAATTGATCTAGTAATTCCCACGTCCAAATCGTCATCATCCATTGATACGCTACCAACAAAAAATTGGCAATTGCATGGATATGATAAATCATTAGAGATGGATTGAAAAATCCATTCATTTATAATATATTAAAAAAACAAATCCATAGGGGACTGGTTTAAAGCATCAATCAATCTACCCATTATCACTTTTTCATTGGTGGATATCCTATCCATCAAATTATTATTACTTTTCATGCATAGAGATGGTTAAGCAATGCTCAAAATGACAATTTAGCATATAAATACTAATCAACAAACTAATAAGTCATTAAGGCGGCATCTCTTTGGATAAAACTGAAATGATACATAGAAAATTAGCATGGTCCTGTGCAATGATGACATGCACAAATCCAAAAATGGTCCTAATAATTAATGTGATGAATTCAATGGAGGACATCAACAACAGAAATATAGCATAGGGAACGACAGAGAAATTACCTTTGGAGGAAGTTGTTTGAGGAGCAACAACAATGTTTGATATATCAAATTTGAAAATCTAGGGCCAATGGCAACATACTCAAGTAACCTGTACAAGTGAATAATGGAAAATGCATAATTGGCATAGAAGTTCATCTAAAAACCATACATCTAGAATTCCAGACTACCTTTCAATGTCATCTACAATTATTATGCTTAGTGGTGATTTGTAAGCATCTTCAAAAACCTGTCACAAAAATGCATGTAAACATAGATGCAAATTCTGAATGAACTTTTTTATCGTAGTCAGGTTGCTGTACAGAACCTTGCCAATTTTAGCACATTTACTACTTTCACTCAGTCCAATCATTGTCTCTGCAGAGATCTAGCAGATGAGAAAATAGAGAAGCAATATGAGAAATGCAACAATTACAAAAACAATAATAAATGTCAGCACAATCCATCAGAATACTTACTATCTTTACAAATGGAAAATCGCTTTCAATACCAATTGTTGCTGCCATTGCAGTCTTACCACTGTCCACACAAAGATAAGCTTAAGAATATATGCAGATACTGTTTGACATATGGAACGGGGCAAAACACATATAACACCAACCTGCCACTAGGGCCTTCTAAAAGGCAAGTGACAAGAGGACTCCTTTCACTGACTTTGACTTGTTCAGCTAATCTCATAACACTTCTATAGATGTGGTCATGGCGTGGACCACATTCCTCAATACCATTTAGCCTGCAAAACATTGAATTGATAACTTATCCTCTTTCCTCCACAAAGCGCACCTATGAAACTAAAGTTAAAGGTACTTATTATATTTAAAATCCCAATTAAGAGCAAGTTTAAGGGGCAGCTTTTCACAAAATCTTCTACCCATAGACATGTGACCTCGTCTCCTTGTTTCATACTCTTTTCCCAACAAACATGATGCGGAATAAAGGTTGCCTATATGTATGTCACTCTCGTCCAAAATTGCATTCTTTAATTACACTTTTTATTGTTCCCAACTCAAGGGAGACGACAAGTGTCCTCTTGTCCAGAAAATTATGCATGCTTTCGGTGAAGTTTTTGGACAGATTCATACTCAATTGAATTGAATGTTAATCCGAAGCCGTGGAAACATGTTTTTAAAGGCAACAAAAAAAAAGATTTCCTGTTTGTACCTGAAGGCTTTAATGACAAAACCTTTAGTCAACCATATGCATGTGGTGGATTCTACTATGTGCATCCCAAGCTGGAATGAATCATATGTTTCTTTTACCAGATAAAAATTGTCACATGTACCCCACCCCCCCCCCCTTGCCTAAAATTCTAAAAATATGACGTTTCTCAAATAGACAATCGTTTTTAAACCTTTGGTACCACATACTTGCTACTTCATTAATACTAGTAATTATCATTATCTAAAAGAAATCCCCAGTGCAAAATGTTCTATTATGTTTATTAAGTCAAATTTCTCTAAATCCATGTCTGTGAAGGACGTGATGCATTTATGGGATCTCTTCTGCTATTGTTACACAAATGTTACTACAAGTCATGAGCATACACATTTCCCATAGATGTGATAGATATTTAAACATACAAAAATACAAAGGTGCATTAGCAAACCTGCAACGGTCCAGGTCATCAGTAGATGCACCAAACGCAGGGATGACTTCTTGAAGGGCTTGCAAGAAGTCATCCATAGTCAATTTGATGTTCTCTTCATCTACTTGTTTAGTAAGATCATCAAGGCTCAATTGCCTGTTCAAAGCAAATGACGTAGCACTTTTCACAACACCTTCAAGCTCTGCCCCACTATAATTTTTGGTTCGTGCAGCTGGAGAGAGAGAGTGGGAGTGAAAGAACTATTAGAACTCCGTGTATGTCACTAATACACCATACAATAATGTTTAGTGCAAAATAGAATGATGACACCTCAAACAAAATAAACACTAAAAGAATTGAAACAGAGTTAATTTCACATCATCTCAGGCAAGAGCACCAAGAAGCATACCAAGTTCTGGCAAGTTCACATCTGGAGCAAGAAAAGAATTCTCCTTCATTTTGTTTGTATGAATCTGAAGTATCTGCAAACGGCCATTTTCATCAGGGAGGCTTATCTCCACTTGAACCTCCAATCGTCCAGGCCTTCACCACATGTTTTCATTTATTCATTATAAGGTAAGCATGCAAGATTTGGATTTGATGAAGATGTTAAGTGTTCAGCAACACAAATAAAAATGATGATAGACTATTCTACCTCAAAAGTGCTTCATCAATCAGATCTTTTCTATTGGTCATTCCAATTAGCAAAACATTATTCAGAGATTCCACACCATCTATCTGCAGATTGTTAAATCATAAATATAGTCAAATACACAGTGTGCGAGAGCAGCCAAATTTCCATTTAACCTAAAAGAGTTCATAGTACAAACATCATCAAGCATACCTTTGTGAGTAGCTGATTCACAATGCTGTCATGTACACCAGTTCCATCTCTAGTTGAACCTCTGGACTGTGAATACAAAGATAAAATATCACATAAACTCATTAGATCTCAATATTTGATTCTAAGATGAAGTTTTTAGTTGCAGTAACTATCAGATAAGGGTAAAACTTTGTTTATAAATCTCTAGAGATTGAAAGTAGGCATGAGACAAAGCCTGCAATAACAAAGGTATACCCTGCCAAACAAAGGATAAACTTGGCACATTGATTCAAAGATCAACTGATTTGAGCTAAACAAAGTAAGTCATGTCCAAACTACGGAAAATTTGATTTCCCATTTCTCAGTGTGAATATCATTGAAGTTTAAATATAGAATCTACTTAGAAGTGAACAAGATTGCAGTCATTGCACCGTGCTAAGACTTCAGAATGCAGTTACTAATAATTTGAGAAAAGGTTCATTCAACAAGGACAACAAACATGATACCGTGAAATAGATAAGCTATTACTTCAGGAAAAGGTATTTGAAGCCCACACCTTACATATTGCATCAATTTCATCAAAAATAATAACATGCAACTCGCTCTGGTCACCTGGAAGATAGAAGTCCAAAATCATATAAATGGTAAAAGTGATATAATTAAATGTTGCTTTCAGAACTATTTACCTTGGGTTCTCTGATCCTGTTCGGCATCAGCAAATAAATCTCTCACATTTTTTTCAGTTTCACCAACAAACTTGCTTAGCACCTCAGGTCCATTGACAATCTAAAGCAAAATGTCAATAGTCAACCTCTAACAATCATTATGGTAGAGAGGGCTTAAGCTCATAGCATTAGAAACACTAATAGATTTGCTACCACACGGCCAATCAGCTTGCTAGGTTTTTCTAAGTGCATCTAGCTAAATAAAATAATAAAAATTTGTTGCAACCTTTGGTTCCTTTCCGTTCAACATCTTTCCTATCTGACGAGCCATTAGAGTCTTCCCAGTACCAGGAGGCCCATAAAGCAGCATTCCTTTAACATGCTTGATGCCGAGTCTTCAAATTTAAGATCCCATAGCCAAAGACAGTTTTCAAGAGATGAGGTAAGTTTCAAGAGATCTAAAGTGTGTTTGACAGAGGGGATGCAGGCAGAGAAAACATGCAAAAAAAACATTAAGATATTCATTAGTAGGATTTTCAGCATACTTAGATGTGACGCGTGGAGGGAAAACCCTAGAAGCAAAAGCTCTCCTGAATATATCGGCAAACTCTGCACTCAAACCACCAATTCCTAATGACTCTAAGTTGAACTCTTTATGCCTGAAGATGCTGCTGCTAGCAGCTTCACGTTGGTTGGATATCTGTATGATTATGAGTGGTAATTATGCAACATGAAGTATGAAAGAGAAAACATTGTGTTAATGATGGCTAGTGAAATCAACATTTGGGAATTCAATCTCCAGTAATAAAACAAAAAAGCAAAAAACAACCTTTATTCCACTTGCTTTTGAAGCCTCAAAAATAATATAAGAATCTGAATGAATTAGACCCCTTTCAACTGTAGTTGATTTTGAATTCCCCTCGACTTGAGCTTGATTGACAGTGAAGATATAACCAATGCCATGGTATTCAAATGTTACCCTTTGCCCAACTGTCATAACCTGCAAAATAGCACTGTTTGGTGAAAGCAATTCTTAGAGTAGTATCACAGGTCTAAGAGGTAACATTAGAACCCTAGATAAGTATCTAAAAAAATAATTGATGGAAAATTTTAGAGCATGAGCTGATGCTGATCAAATCTGGTAGACCCACACACCTTATGATCATGCATTCTGAATAAGAAATGATTTCCATCTATATACTTATCTATTCATGATTTAAATGAGCTTGGACGTGTCATGTAGCTGAAAACATAATAATCTAAAAGTAAAAATACAGTCCACTCAGTAAACATAAAATGAGGAAACCACATTAGCTGTTTACCTGATTTCCAAATCTATTGCGTATCTGATTAGCCAACTGAACTGCATCAACCTAGAAAGAAATATCATTGGTCAACTCGCCTGACAAGCACTACCACGAGAAGCATAAATAATCAAAGAAATTATCCACAAGAAAGCCTTAGGTGCTACATAAATATTGCCAGCAAATACTCTCAGCAACAAAAAAAACATGATATATTGAAAATAAGTGATGATTCTATATTTTTACCTGCTCGTCTTTTGTTCCCTTCCGTACAAATTCCAATTCAAGTGTCAACAAAGCAAGCTTGAAATCATCAGGTGGAATAAATCTGTAGTTTACTAGGCAAATGTAAGCAATACACAAAGACAATACATGATCAACATCAAGTCAACTAAGCAACATAGGTGAGGTAAAGCATCATACCTGCTCACGATTATGGAGTCCCTAGTAGAAACTTTTGCATCTCGGCGTTGAATGGCATTAAGACCAAGATAACCATTGTCAATCTCACCATGGGCAGTAAGTCATAGTTAAGGTGACCCTATGACATTGACTACTAATAGATTATTCACATTCATGCACAAAAAGTGTGTGTGTGTGTGTCTATATATATATATATATATATATATATGTATATATATATATATATAATATATATATATATATATGAGAGCCAAATATCCCACTGATTTAGTAATATGATCATGTATACTTCTTTAATCCTTGATTATTAGTCTTCTGGTACAAAGTATAAAGGAATAGCATTCACTGATAATGCACTTAACAACAACAACAACAACCCAGTTGGATCCCACAACAGTAGGGTCTGGGGAGGGTGTGTGTACGCAGACCTTGCATAATGCACTTAAATGGCTCTATTTTTTCTTATGCATGCATTTCAGGTGAACCCAATACTGTTACAGCAATTTTCTTGCTTAGCAGGCATTTGTCATTGCTCAAAGCATTTCAATAAATACTCACAAATTATAGTGATTTACATGACTACATAAGTCACATTATATACTCACAATCCATAATGTCACTGGCCATATACTATTCCAGAACACCATAGCAAACATTAGATAAAGAAAAGAGTTTTGACATCACCAGGCATACCAAGAAAAATGATACTCCTAATGATATAGGCAAGAGAAAATAAAATATAATTCCCATTCAGTGATTCACTAGCAGCAAACAAACAAAACTGTTCGAAATACAAAACAGAACAGTTCGAAATACGAAACAACCTAAATTCTCAAGCAATGTAGTTGATTTATTCGCAAAAGTTTAGCAGCATGCTAGGTACCATGCTCGCGAAGAGCACTGCAAGAGATCACTGAAATTACACCAAAACCTAATACAAAAGGATATGAAACGGAGAGGACGAAAGCATTAGCCACTAGAGCGTAGGCCAAATTCGATCCGGGAACGACGAAATTTCGGAGATCTGCGGGGGAACAATAGGCGAGGTTGGTGTACGCGAGATCTTTCGCTGGCGTGTTGGTCACGATCATTTCACGCTGCGCCATTTCTGATTCTCAGTTTGCACCACGGAGGTCGATCAATGGGATCAAGAGTCGACGCGGGAATTGAATGTTGGAAACCAGTGGTATTTGGTTTTCTTTAGCTTAGATGCTAAGGAAAAAGGAGACGCAGACCAATGAGTCCTGACATTTTGGGTTAGGTATTTAGGCCTAGTTCCAATTAACTTATTTTTTCCGTATTTTTTCTTATTCTTATTAAAATCAGATCAGACCATATTAGAACAGATGAGATCCGATTAAAAATTATTATTATTATTATTATTGATTATTATTATTATTATTATTATTATTATTATTATTATTATTATTATTTTTATTTTTATTTTTATTATTATTATTATTATTATTATTTTTATTAAAAATGAAAAAGAATAAACTTTAGAAACAAGTTAAATAGAAAACTGAGAAAGTAATCCTTAATAATTCAACGTCGGAAAAATTATTTTTAAAATACATTGACAATGTCAATCTAATTCTACTTTTAAAATACATTTATATTGCTACCTGTAATTTGAGTTTCTAAAATTTTGATCTTTTACTACATCGAGTTGATCAACTTTGATCACGACTTAAATAAAACTAACATTTAATATTCATATACAGAGTATATTTTAGTGTAACTAAAAATAACTATTTGATGGAGGATAACCCATAAGCTGACGTCAGCCGGGTCCCCTCGCCCACGGGGAGGAGCGCTGTGCTCAGCCAAGTCGGCATGCGCTCGGCCTACGAGCTCGCGGTAGGGACTTGTCGATAGCAATGGGATGAAAGGGACAAGACTAAGGGAGTAATGACGTCCGCTAAGCGACGAACCTCGGTTAGAGGCTAGGGCTTTGACCAATTGTATTGTATCCCCTATAAAAGAGGTGAGACCCCCCCCCCCCATTGTAAAGGATCCAAATTCTAAGTGAATATACTCCTACTTTGCACTCTCTCTCTCTAAAATTCATATAGTTTAACATATTCGGTGGTATATAGCCATCAAATTGGTGTTCTCGTTGAGAAAAGAGAAACATACTCGTAGGTTAACTCCCGGAAGCGAGAATGGTGCAGACAAGGAGCAACATCCCCACCACCAGCCACGTTGTAGGCGAGGAGAATGTGCCGGGCAACGGCAACGGCACAGGAGGGATTACCTCGGCTCTAGACGCGGTCCAGGCGCTGTTCGGTATGGGAGTGACCACGGAGCAACTCCAATACCGAGCACGCTTCCACTTCCCAACACAAGGGAAAAAAGACCCGGAGGAGCAGGAGGAGGCCTGGCAAGGCTCCGGTGATCGAGGAGGTGCTGGTGGAGGACGTCTTGGAAGGGGAGGACGACGAGTCCAGCAAATGTCGGGTATCGGCCTTCAAACGCCTGGGGGGCCGAGGAGACTCAAGTGTCGGCTTTCGACAGGCTCAACCGCGGACCGGAAGGCCGCCCAGGTGACCTCCACCGACAGATATCCGAAGGTACGAGGAGGCATGCCGAGGAGTCGGCAACATCGGGCGCACGCTCGGCGAGACCCGAACGTAGCGAAGGCCGACGAGACGCGCGGACTCAGCGTCGCAAGAGTCCAACGAGAACCAAGATGACAAGGATCTCCGATCAGGGTGTGTCCCGTCTCGTGCGCGAGATCGCCTTGCTCAAACACCGAGTGGAGACGAGGACGCCCTACAGCCAACCGATCTTGCGAACGGTGACCCTGTTCACTCCAAGTGTTATGTGGGTCCAGCTGCCCGCAAACTTTCGGCCGTGGCAGATCAAGGCCTACAGCGGAACGACGGACCCCCAAGATCATCTGTCTAAGTTCTACGCTTCGATGGAGTCGGCGGCAACCCCGGACGAGGTCAAGTGCCGATGTTTCCTCGCAACACTGGAAGGCTCTGCGTGCAATTGGTTCAACTGACTCCCAAAGGGGACCATCAATGATTGGGATATGCCAGCGGAGAAGTTTTTGACGCACTTTGCGGCCAATAGGAGGCAAATGCTGCCCTACTCCCACCTCCTCAACCTCTGCATCCGCAAAGGAGAGAAGGTCCGTGACTTTATAATTCGGTGGGAGAAGGAAGCCCGAGACGTGCATGGGGTGAATGACCAAGCCTTGGTGGCAATGTTCCAAGTAGCCCTTCCCCGTGGAGAGGTGTGGAAAGAGCTCCGCAAAAATCCTCCTCCCACGTACTAAAAAACCTTGGCGCGCGCTAAGTTCTTGGCCTCGGGAGAGTTCGATGATGCTCCCGACTCCGAGGCCGCGACAACCAAGCGAGCTCCCGTGGACTCGGGAGAGATTGCGAAGAAGAGAAAGGAAAAAAAGGACTACACTGCGGGTCCTAGGATGCCCTCGGCTATACTCAATAGGGGCGCCCGTGGGGACGGGTTGAGAGTTGGCCCTCTCCCCGCTCCCTCACGTGGAGGCCTACGCGGTGTCCGCCAGTAGCAAGTACTGTGAGTACCATCGCAACAACACTCATAACACCAAGGAATGATTCACTCTTCAGAAGGAGATGCAATGACTGATCGCCCGAGGGCCAGCTTCGCGAGATGACGGAGCAACCCCATCGCAGGGGGCGCCAGAAGGGAGAACTTGGAGGAAGCCGGCCGAGCCAGTTGCGGTGGCCCCGCAAGCAAAAAACCCCGAGAAGAGGCCCATCGGGCGAGAATGCGATGACCTGGACGACGACGAAGCCCTATAGAGTCAAAATTTTCATCACATCTCTATTGTGATCTACCCCGCCGATCACTACTTATAACACGTGATTTTACATCCTTTTTAAACAAGTTCATTTCAAATTTTAGAAATGATATCATTTCTCTCAGATTTTACAACCTTTACCATAAATATATATATATTTATAAAAATCACCAAACAGACCCTAAATTTTATTTGTATTAGGTTTATTGTTGCTAAGTTTGAATATATTGCAAGGATAAAATTCTATAAACTCAATTTTTATCACATCTTATGAAGTAAAAAAAACACCACGCTTGAACTTCTATCCTAACTTGAGTGATAAAAAGCCCACCCTCTAGAATTAATGGGAAAGTTAAAAAAACACCACACATGATGGTAGCAGGTAGAGAGAATCGAAGAAAGTTATAGGGTCTCTTTTGGGGTTTGTAAAGTCTTTTTATTAGGAATTCGAATTCAATGCATAACACAATGATTGTTACATCATATGAACTGATGGAAATGGCGCATGAGATTTAACTAGAATATGCCACATTTCATAAGGAGCACCAAATGATGGGTGCAACAGCACTGCAACCCCTCTTACATCACCATACCTCCATCAATTGTCAAAACCTGCATGATGACAAGTAGTTGCACAATGATTAAATGAGTCTGAATGCGAAAAATGCTTACTTGCACACGAACATAGTGGCTAGTGCACACCACTTGTACACCATGTTTTGTACGGGCACATACTGGCATAAAATGCTTGTGTTGCCCGTGTGTGCCAGTGCATACATGAGTGTGCAATTGGTGTACACCTAGCACGACTGATTTAATACATCAAATGATTCAAAATTCAAATTCAAATTCTTCAGAAATCCAAATAGACTCAATCATGAGTGACGAGTTTAGATAATGAATTAACACATAAAAATGAAATATAGTTTCTTAAACTGCTAAACTACCTTTTAATTTGAATTTGAATGGTATCAAATAGCCTCACTAAAGGAATTAGAATATCATTTAGCATTTGATTCGAATTCAAATTGAAATTTTACAATACATCTTTATATTGTTTCAACTACCCAGATATTTGGTCAGGATCGATTTCTTTACATCCCAACCAGGATATTGAGCCAAAGCAAGGTTCTTCTCATAGGAGAAAACATAAAATAGAAAAGAAGATTGTAAAAGATCACCTGTCCTGTCATATAGCTTGCTGCAGGACTAAGCGCAAGGAATTCCACTAGTCCGGCAACTTCTTCCGGTTGCCCATACCTTGCTGATGTAATTACAAAACATATAATTAAGTGACATACTAGTCTTTCTTAAAAGAAACTCATGTTACATAAAGTTTGTATTCAACCCGTAAAGATATTATTTAATTTTTTCATCAATGGAAGGAGAATAATAAAGCTGATACTATAAGAAATTTAGAATAACTCAGGATGCAAACCAGCAACATGTCTGTGCAACAAAGGATGACATACTGTAAAACAAATGTTTGATTTGATTGACTCTTCATGCAGTAAAGTAGCACTACTACGATAAAGGATTGACATGTTTTCAGTATAAAAATATATACAAAACGAGTTAATTGGCCAAGATTGATTGAGTGAGGAAGAGAGGGGCGCAGGTATCTCACCCAATGGGATTTGGTCCAAAATCTTTTTCTCAATGTCTTTCCCTAGCTTAGAAGTCATGTCAGATGCAATGAACCCAGGAGCAATGGCATTTACCTGTAAATATAAGTGTTTGAGTTAGTTACATGCACATTATAATTTAAAAGGAACAGGGGCGTGTCAAATGAAGCCAAAAATAAATAAATAAATAAAATTGAGAACCCACTGTTATCTTCCTGCTTGCATATTCCTTTGCCACAGTTTTAGTAAGTCCAATTACACCTGCTTTTGCAGCACTGTAGTTAGCTTGCCCAGGATTGCCAACAAGGCCTACAACCGACGCTATATTGATTATTCTTCCCTGAAAAAAACCACAAGACCAAATATCTTTTCAATGTAACTAAGAGCAGTTCCAGCTCATTTACTTATTTCACCCACCGAGTTAACACCAAAACCAAACTCAATCAGCCAGATAGCAAAGACAAAAATGGAGATGGAAACTTTTAATATGAATACCTTTTTCTTCTTCATCATTATTTTGGCAGCTGCCTGCAAAAAGTTCAAATCTTATATCCTGAAAACCATGTTCAATTATCCTAGGGTGAACTAAGTATATGGTTAGTCATGTATATAACTTACTTGTGTACAGAGAAAAACACCAGTGAGATTCAAATCAATAACTTCCTGCCATTGAGACTTAGTCATCCTCATCAGCAAACCATCCCGAGTAATGCCTGAATTCAAGGAAGCTGTTTTAGGTTTAGCCAAAAAGTTTTTTAGCACTCATACACTAAGAAACTGTCATGGTGATGTCAATGATGACCTGCATTATTGATCAATATATCTACAGTTCCCCATGCATCAACTGCCTGCACAATAAACTCAAATTAGAGCACCTGCACAGGAGACGCACAATAAGTTCAAAGATTATTTTATTTGCTTACAGTTTTCATCATTGATTCGACATCGGCCTCTTTGGAGACATCTCCACCAAAAGCAAGAGCCTGTGCCCCACCTGCCTGGATCTGCAAATATAGCATAGTTAAAATCAAAATCCCTGGGTAAATAATGACACTGTTTTCTTCCAAGAAGTTTAAGAAAGCTCAGGAGTTACGAAATGGAGAGATTTAAATGTATTTTATAAGGTGCAAAAGTGCCAGACTGCAACTGGCTTCAGGATTTGCTTCTACATCGTTTGCTATCATGCTTCAGAGCACATAGAGTTTCTGACTTCCCTTTGTCCGGAGTTTGTTGCAAATATCAAGCAAACATAACCGACATTTAATCTCAAATCACTAGGCTCCTCCACATGAATGAAGATATAATATTATAATCACAAAAGTCATCTACAACAACATTCAGCTTCCACTTGTTTTCTCCACGCACCATGTGCTGTGGAAGCCTCCACGCCCAAATATATTTTTACCCCTTCAATTGTAATATCCAATCTATCTAAATTCCTTTTTGGTTCTCCAGCATTCAAACAATTCACTCTATATATTGGAGAACTTCTCTACGAAAATGTGCCCAAGCCAACATAGCCAGCTCTTTCTTACCTTATCTTCAATGGCAATTAGCTAGTGACACCCAACTTTGTGTAGATCTCTACATATGTTTGTGGCAGAGGAGACATTCTAATCCTCTATTAAACATTCTAAATTTTATCGGATGGCCCAATCCTTTATATTGTTACTAGGTACTAGGCGTACTACACTAACCTTCTTTATTAGATCCTCCAAAATGCTTAACATTATAATGCATATAATAATGTCGGTCTTTCCATTTAGTGTCTTGGAGCACAATAGAATCATGTAGTAGATAGTTCTCGGGTCATTCGTCTCCATTTTAACAAATGTGCACTGATCATGTGTGTCAAATCTTTAATCAATGATTTCATTCTTTTGTATAACATTGTTCAAATGCTTTAAATAATCCCTTAGTAATAACTCTAATTTCATCACTGCCATTTGCCACATTATTCAAAAAAAATTCAATAAAGTGTGAAATGTAGCTTCCTCATTATTTTATTTCTCTGATCTTAAGGTATTTCTCAATGAAATGTAATAACTGACATATGGTGTGAAATGATCATGTATAAAACTTGTTTCTTAGTAGTTAGCAATATGTGCAATGTAAGTTAACAATGAAGGGAAAATAGAATAGTTCAATCAGAATATAAGTATATAACTACTTCCAAATGTCATAGACATGTTATTAACAATTTTAATTTAATGGTTCTCTTAATACTAGTATTTTCATTTAGTAGCAGCTATTTACCAAGTACATAGTACCTTTTTGCAAACTTCTTCAGCTTCCTTTGAGGACCTTGCATAATTAACCAAAACCTACAACGAAGTTGCACATGATGATCATTCTTACTACAAAAACACAAAAATAAGACCAACCAAGTTGGACCCAACGAAAGTGGGTCTAGGGAGGGCGTGTGTACACAGATCTTGCCCCTACCCAAAAGTAGAGAGGTTGTTTCAGAGATATTCCGGCTCGCTACAGAAAACAAATTCCTAGGAACAAGCATAAGTGGACTAACACTACAAGAGCATCCCAAAATTTAAGTGTTAATTTATAAGAGGATGATTCCAAGACCTGAAGAATGAAAATACCTTACATCCCGCTTTCCCTAAGGCCAATGAAATAGCTCTTCCAATCCCTCTAGAAGCTCCTGTGACAACAACTACAGGAGCTTCTACTTTCGGTATAACTTCAGCAGCAGCTTGTTCCACTGCAGCAACCTGAACTTTTACATCTACATAAACCACAATAAGCACGAGGAAATATTAAAATAACCACCAAAGTTAAGAAAGTTCTTCAGGGAATATCCGTACATAGGAAATTTGAAGCATTTTTCTGGAAAATGTTTTCCTTTCACAAAAGGTAGCTAATAAGTTATAAAACTTCATTTTATGTCCAAAATGCTCTATATTTACACTTAGATCATTTACTTAACCAACTCGATCAATATGAAATCGAGAGTAGTATTAATACATACATCCCTTTTGCATGTGCACTATATATCACAGGATTGAAAATTTTACCATGACGAGGAAACGAGCTCTCGGATCCGCATTTCGCATACCCACATTGCAGCTTAAGAGCCGACGAAGGTTGCCGCAACGGAATGAATATCTGGCGGCGGCCTGGGAGTGAAGATCTGCCGGAAATTCTAATGCCTGTGAAGGAAACGGCAGATCCTGCGGCGATGGAAGACATTCCTCGTTTAGAAAACAAAGAAATGTCGATGAGAAATCCGAATGGCTCTGTAGGAATCGGCAGATCCCGGGGCGGGGGAGTGAATAACGGAAACTTTTCGATGAGAACAGAGAAGTTAGGATGATGCTTACGTTTTAAACAGAGCAGGCGATTCATTCGAGGTTTGTTTTTGGTTCGTGGTGTGCGACTTTGGGTGTGGTGAGTTGTTGACCTCAACAACTATTTTGGGTTGAGCAATGCCAGGTACACCTCACACCATTCCCTTCTCCATCACCCATTTTTATTTTATTTTTATTTATTTATTTTTTTTTTGAATTTCTTGCCTTTTTTGTGGACAAGTAAGAGTGGGGGACAAATGGGGTACCCATTTGGTGTACCCCTAACATTTTTCTTTTGGGTTTTGTTATACGAACCAAACTTTTGAGGTCTGTTATTCTCTTATCAGATTAACTCATTTAATAAGGTTTGATGACTTTTAGAAACGATGACTAGCCATCCAATTTCTATACAACATTGCATGCACTGCTCAAGTTAAAAAAGGCTACAACAAAGGAGACCGAACAAAGCATATATCGCCAAAGTTCTTCTCAACACATGATCTCGAGAAAAATGGAAAGGTTGAAATAAAGCAAATCCAGTCCAGTGAGAACCCTGCTGATTTATTTACAAAAGCGTTGCCCCCAAAGAAATTCGAAGAACTTGTACACAAGATTGACATGGGTCGCCTCTGTCAAATATGCTAGGCTGAAGGGGGGGGGGAATTTTATGCACTGTACTCTTTTTCTCTTGATTAAGTTTTTATCCCTCTAGATTTTCATGACAAGGTTTTAACGAGGCAGTATATAAAATTAAAATGACTCCCAAAGCTACGCTCATATCACGAAATACCCATCATTAATTCAAAAATGAACATTCAAGTGGGTGTTAAGAAATATATGAATTGTTCATTTATCAATTAATTAGGCCATGCTCCATCATAGTTGTAGGAACAAATCGTTTATCATCATCATCAAGTTGTCATTTGTATAGTATGTATACTCTTTGTAATAGTGATCCCACTAAGCCTCTCCACTATAAATAGGAGGCTTAGAATCCCTACAAAGGCATCATCAACAATAAGAAGAAGAGTGAAGAATTCATAGAAAAAAATAGAAATATATCATATCATATCTACATAATCTCTTAATAGTTTTTCTTCCATTTTATGACAAAGAACTCTTTATCATAATACAGGGTAATAAAATTAATATGGAGTACCAAAGACCATGTCGTCAGTAACATCACTATGACTCTTCCATTGGGCCGTTGGCTCTTCAGTCGCTAATAGATTGAGAAATTATATATATGAACAGATGCAAATTGTAGTAACTAGTTAATAGTGCTAAAAAATACAATAATAAAATTAATGAGTAATCCATATGAATTTTGCACGAGCATGCCTTCCAGACCAATAAATACATAACAGATGTAAGCTCCTTTTAATGTATGATCCCAATTCATAATCTCTGAATAATTTTTCTTCCATTTTATAACAAAGAACTTTTTATTATAATACGGGGTAATAAAATTAATATGGAGTACCAAAGACTATGTCGTCAGTAACATCACTATGACTCTTCCATTGGGCCGTTGGCTCTTCATTCTTTAATAAATTGAGAAATTATATATATGAACAGATGCAAATTGTAGTAACTAGTTAATATTGCTAAAAAACACAGTAATAAAATTAATGATTAATCCATATGAATTTTGTACGAGCATGTCTTCCAGACCAATAAATACATAACAGATGTAAGCTCGTTTTAATGTATGATCTCGGTTCAATAAGTTCTGATTTGATACGAATATAGTTATATTTAAAGCCGTTTCTGATATGATCTAAATCTAATAAGAAAAAGTAATAAGTAATATAAAAAGCTCTTAAACAAGTGATTCACATGCACCATGAAATTGGATTATTAAATGCCATGGCCAAAGTGAGATAAAAAGCACACTGCCCGAAAGCAGCTTCTCTGCCACTTGGGGTATTATTGTCTTTTAGATAGAAATGGCAGCTTCATCACCAGAAGTGTCACTGTCACTAGAGCTACTGCCACTGTCACTCCCACTACTGCTGCTGCTGCTGTCGCTGCTCCCACTGCTATCGCTCCCGCTACTACTGCTGGAGCTTGAAGTGTGGTGCTCGTCCCCCCCTCCTCCATTCGCTTGTCCTCCAAGCGCTTCTCCCGCGTTAAGGCCATTCTCCTCTTCGTCACTTCCAACCACATCGGCAAATTCTTCCCCATCCGTTTCGTTTTGGTGTGGTTTGTTGATGTCGATTTCGTTCACCGCGATATCCCCTCCTCCTCCTCCATTGGCTGCTGCATCACCCTCCACTTCATCGTCGTTCATTATATCCAGCTGTTCGTCCAAGTCATCACTCTTTGCATCGGGTGACGAGTTTGGGTGGCTAAAATGTGAAGATGGATAACCGGGTGACATGTTTGGCGGGTTGGCATGGGAAGATGGATAACCGGGTGACATGGTTGGCGGGTCGGCATGCGAAGATGGATAACCCGGTGCCATGTTTAGCTGGTCGGCATGTGAAGATGGATAACCAGGCGGCATGTTTGCCTGGTTGGCATGTGAAGATGGATAACCGGGTGACGCGTTTGGATGGCTGGCATGTGAATATGAATAACCAGGTGGCATGTCTGCTTGGTTGGCATTTGAATATGAATAACCAGGTGGCATGTCTGCTGGGTTGGCATGTGAATATGAATAACCAGGTGGCATGTCTGCTTGGTTGGCATGTGAAGATGGATAATCAGATAACATGTTTGGTTGGTATGCGTGTGAGGGATAATCAGCAGTTGTATCATTCTTAAGTCTCATGTCTATATATTAGCGAAGTAAATATTAGTAGCCGGAAAAATAATCATCATTACTCATATGAATCTATAATAATGATCATTACTCATATGTATCTATGATAGCATTCCTTTTTTTAGTAAAGCGTGCTCTAAAACTTCAAATATATTACTCCTTCCGTCCCAAAATTTGGCACAAAGTTTAAGAAAAGTAAAATTATAGGGTTGAAAGTGTGATGCAGAGGAGAGAATTGTTCTGAGCCACAAAAAGTTTTCTAATGCAGAAAAGATGAGCCTTTATTGGGACATCCTGGAAAGAAAATCAGGAGTCCTTTTTTGGGACATAGGAGTACTAACATTCAATTCTTTAGGTTAATATGAAAATCTCTTTTGAAATCTCTTGATATCAATATAGCAATCCCCCCCTCTCAAAATAAACTTCACACTTGCAATTTTTGGTTGTCTCAAAATAAACTTCACACTACTCTTTTTTCCTATTTAGAAATTATGTATACGGCTAACTATCTTTCTCTCTCTTCAAATTAAAATTCATATTTTTATCTTTCAATGCTATTATTAAACTCTATAATGTCAAACAAAAAAGTTTATTTTGGGAGGGGCGAAGTACTATAGAAGTTATACGTCATATATTTTGATAGGTGAATATATTATTAATTTATAGATTTATTAATAATGCGCTAAATGAATAGAATTTTCCAGTCCTAAGGCTAGTAATTTATAGGGGTTATATTGGTATATAACAATTCATACCTGAGCCTTGGATGTCACCAACTTCAATTAGCTCAACCTCAAACTGTGTGAACAAAAAGACAAGAGTTTAAGTAGAAGTGGAAGTGCCATGAGGCCATTTAACTAACATAATTCAATGACATAGGAAATATTATATCCTTATGTTGACTATCTTGCAAATTTGATCCTGAAACCATGACCATAAATGAGTGGTGAAATATAAGTACAAACCTCAATTAAATCCAAATTCCTCATAATATTATTTATATATATCTAAGTAGAAGTGATAATTATTAAACACTTGAGAAGCATAAAATAATAAGCATAAGCGAAAGAGAGCAGAATTATTCATACTTCATTCATCAAGTAAATAGGCAAAGTGTCGGATGCCCATAAAAAATGGGATGCATTGAAATATAAGCATAACAATGCATTCCCAACTTATCAGGGTATAATAGGATAAGGAGATAATCATATGCTTCAAATTTTAAAGAAAGATTTCATTTTATATCAGCCATAATTCTATATGTAAATATTTTAAGAAAAAAATCATTTGATGCACTGAAGAGCAACTGATTGGGTTCCCTTCATGCTATGGTATACAAGAGCCACAAATGATCCAGAAACCAACTCGTATTGAGGTTAAGGTCATTTCCAATGAAAACTAGGTGATAGAGGGTCTATTCGGGAGCAATTTTTGGGATTAGAATTAGAGTTTCGGATAGTTTTCTAAAGGTGCACATTAATTTTAAAAACACTAAAGCTAAACTAAACATCTTTCCCAAAATGCTAAAGCTAATGGTACAAGGACTCAGAATAAATAGTCTATCTATTGCAGGTCAATGACACCTTCAAACCTCAGTTTGTCTTTTCCATACAGAAAAAATTGCATGCATCTCGAGGCTTACATTTTGATGCATTGCTCTAAGATAAGTGACCATCTCAATTTTCTATTCTCACAACACATATTGGCATTGCATAGTAATTATATCACCAAAATGATTCATGATTAACGTAGAAACATCTCTACAAAGCAGAACTTACTGGTGGTGCACGGACAGTATTACTATGAGACTGGAATGCAGGTACTTTTACTGGCGGAGAACTTGTCTCAGCAGCTACACTCACAGAAGCAGGAGCAGATCCAGTTGCAGATTCCCCACGGAGCCGAACATGTTTCAATCGCTTGACTGCCCGGTGCAGTCGCTCCAACCGGAATGATTCACCATCAAAGAATAAAACAGCATCATTTTCTTTGTAGTCCTCACTGCTCCCCTCAAAGCAAACCTTGGGCTTACCGGGCTGACTGTTCTGAAATTCAACTGTAACCCTATTGTCCTTGGTTTTGTGCAATTTACCCGGCAGACTTTTGTTGATTGAAGCTGGTTTAAACTCATCTGAAAAGTTATGAATTTATGAAAATTTTAAGAATCTAAAATAGAAATGTACGCCTTAATGATTCATATATTCAATATTAACTACACAATTGCACTTTATCCTAAATTTGAGTAGCACTCTCCTATGTCCCCAAAATAATGGGAGGGTGGAAGTAATATGAAGCAAGGGAAAAAACAGACTCATTATTCGAATGGTAGACTATATATATTATGAAAAAGGTAAGGGCACAAGTAGTCAAGCACACACATATATATTCATGCACAGGGGTGACAGAGAAACTTACATCGTAATGTACAGAACTTGGAGGATGGGTGCTGTTCTTTGAATGAAGAGCCAAGCTTTAAGTTGTACCACTGATCATGTTTTGGAGCAGTGTTTGGTTCATCTTTGTTGTTGATGTTCATCATATTCAAAGTGAAAAAAGCTATGGCTTCACTGCTTGGTAATTGAAATTTATCCAGCAATAGATATGTACTTTGGAACTCGAAAACGCCCTGGTTTTAGGTGATAAACAAGAGAAAGGTCCTGACACTTTTTTTCTTTATATCCAGCCAACTAAAAGGTGAAAAAATCTGCAACATAATGTAGAATAAACATTTCAATTAAACACCTGTACATATTCCATTTGTCAAAGTAGCACTAAACAATCATCACAATCACAAGGGCAATGACCACCTAAAGACCTTGTTTGGAGCCACATGTTACCATGTAGACAATTTTGATGGCAAAGATGGCCTATTTTAACTTCAGATCCAAACAATGGTCTATTTTAATTTTGGTGCCTCAAAATAATCCCAAACATTTTGAGGACTTCAGTGCCTGGTCCACCTGAATTCGCTCACAAAACCGGTTTTTGATAGGCCAAACTGATGAAATCCTAGTTCTCGGAATATGTGACACACGAAGTGGATTGTTAAAAGGGAGAGGAATTTTACTATTATGCCTTCTAACTATTGTAACTAAAGTGTATAAGAAAAACAAAAGGTCCAGTGAGAGAGATAAAAGATTTGTTAGTTATAATACTCCCTCTGTCCTTTCTAGTTCAAGATTTGACTCGACGGGATTATCTAGGCAAATTATAAATTTCATTGACTTTCCCATAGTGCCCTTTGTATTGCTAAAAGAAAAACCACGCTTCAGAATTCCCAACCCTCTTCACATCACTAAAACAGAATGAATCCAACACAAAATTAAAAAGTCAATCGCAACTGACTTTAAACCAGTACAAAAATTGTCTCCGTAATGATTTTAAACCTCCTTCCTTAAGACCATGAAATACTTTAAAAAAATAAGAGCTGCCCGCATAACCAGAGTTGAAATGCAAACAAAGATGAGAGCAAATTCCACCACTTTTCTCTTTTTCTTATTTTCCACTACCCACTTTAATCAATTCACCGTTACACATCATTTCTCCACCCCATCCTTCCATCCATTAAAGTTGATCTAATGTGTGCACATATTTTCAACAAGACTGACAGGTTAAAGTTTAAACTTTGAAGTTAAAAACCCTATGAGTCCAACAGCCACTAAACACAAATATAAAACAAATACAACGTAAGAAGGTGCTAGAAACAACCAGCACTTACATCAAGTTTGAATACATAAACCAAATACCAAAAGATAAAACCCCAAAAGAGTTCCAAAGAAACAGATGGATGGAGTTCAAATTTAACATTTCTCATGACACACCACCAAACTTTTCACTATAAGCATTATCCTGCAAACTCTTCAAAACTAGTTAAATCAAAGAACCATAAAATTGATTAAGAGAGGAAAAATTGAGAGATTAGTCTCAGTTATGTATGGTGCACAACCATATCTGTCTAGTAAAACGTGTACCTTCTAAAACTTTGAACGAGCTTGCTGGTTGAATTTATCTTTTACTTGCTTGGAAGATTCTGTAGCAAAAACACCAGAAGACAAACATCATATTCAGCTATATGCATCAAAAGCAAAATGGAGTGTGCAATTTAGACTTTAAATAAAAAAAATAGGTTATATTATGGAAATATGAGTACAATTTCCAAACTACATGTTACTAGCCATAGATTGCTTCTTCACGATAGCAACTTTGACTTATGGTGATTTGAATACGACTTTCACATTACTTAGATCCCCTTCTTTCATTACTTTAGGCAATGTAAATTTCGGTGGAGGAGTTGGGTTTGGCAAGGACACCTATAGGGCCACTTTCAAGTTCAAACAGCTTTCCCCTCTGAAAAATTTGATCGATGATTCTCCACTTGTACTTGCAACTATATCTAAATCCTCATCTTCTTCATCTTCACAATCATCATCACAAATTCTTTTTATGAACTTCTCTAGCTCACATTTGAATAATGAATCAAGGTTTGACTAAGATCAAATAATGAATTGAGGATTTAATAAGAGCTTCCTCTTCTTCCATCATTTTCCCTTTCCTTTTCCTTATTAGAGTCCCTTGAACATTGTATCACACCTGCAGGTACTACATTTAACGCTCAATGGGAGCATTATCTAGGACTTCATCTGCTGATTCTTTGGTTCTTCAAAAATCAAAACCATTCTCTCCTTTGATTGAAGTTTGGAATTTGTAGCTTCGAAACCTCGCTAAATCAAAAATAAAAAAAATAGCATAAACTGAAATTCAAAGAAATACCTAAGGCCTGAGGGAGTGCTGTCGCGGTGCTGTCTTCTGGACCGCTGGACCTGCGACTGCGAAACCGGAGTCGAACCTGCGACGCTGCGATCTAAGGCGAACGGAGGGGCGGAGCATATGATTGCAAACCTGGGAGTGTGCTATCTGCGTCTGATTTTGGATTCCGGACTTGGGAGAACAGCAGGTCTGAACATCGAGAGGATGGCCTGATTGATGTTTGGTTTTGAATGTTAGGTTTTCACCCAAAACTACCAAAACTAAAGAGGGAAGGGGTTAATTTAGAAAATAGTTTTTTGGCTTTGGGAGGTAGACTTAGGCCATTTCATCCTTAATCTATTTTTTTACTTATTATTTATTTTTATTGTAATAATTAGATAAAATCAGAAATAATTTTTAAATATTATTTCATTCAAATATTATTTTGTACTCCCTCCGTCTTAAAATTAACTTCTCATTTGACTTTTCACGGTCTCCAATGCGACACTTTGACCATCAATATCTCAATTTTTATATAAATATATTTTATAAAAATTATATATTTCAAAACAATGTTTCAAAATGAATCTATTGCTAATAAATTTATGTGAAAATTCAATGTATTTTTCCGTAATATACGGTCAAAGTTTAAAAAGTTTGACTACAAAATCAAATTGAGATGTTAATTTTAGGACTGAGGAGTACAAAATGTTATCCCTTTTGGCTTTCTGGATCTCTTTACATCATTACAGTTCACTAAGCTTGAACCAGTTATTCTCGTCTTCTTCTCCAACACAGGTCCAATATTATTCTAGGGCTCATTAATTGTTTCGGCATTCCTAGCCCCCCTACACGCCCCCGCCCATCATCGTCCTCTTCTCTCGCGCCGCATAATGTCTGTGATGATAGTGACGAGCTTGGGAGATTTAGTAATCGATTTGTTCACGGATCGCTGTCCTCTGACGTGCAAGAACTTTCTGAAGCTGTGCAAGTACGCCTCCTCTCTATGCTTTATATTTTCTGTGGTCTATTCTAGCATTTTAACGCAGCTTATATGACATTTCTTGCTGCACACTTCCGGATTTGTCCTAAAAAGTACATCAAAAAGTTCTATAAAACTTGTGCATATATGTAAAGAATTGCACTCAGATGTTTTTCGCCCAATGTGTTCTTAAGCTTCCTTGTTTGAATTAGTGTTTTTTCCCCAATGAATTTTGACCAACAATGTGAATTTTGTTTTTGGATTTCCTGATTTTTTGTTAATTTGCTGGATTTACTCCTTGCCAAAAGAAATTAGTCTGAGTAATGTTGTACACACTTTGCTTTATGAAAATGCCCCTCTTTGGGAAAATATAGCTAAGATACTCTGTAGTTAACTAGTATGCTTTGTTCAGTCATCAGTGTTTAATCACATCCCTACAATTTTAGGATCAAGTATTATAATGGTTGTCTGTTTCACACGGTTCAAAAGGATTTCAGCGCACAGACGGGTGATCCTACTGGAACAGGTTCGGGCGGAGATTCAGTGTACAAGTAGGTTGGAAACTTATTATTACAGCTCATAAGCTTCATACCACATTCAAGCATCACCTTCTATTTTCGCTTTAGTGTCTTTTTCTTTATTTTGTAGATACAGATTATTATTATTATGTTTTTAACATAGAATTTTCCTGTGTGTGTTTCTATTTCCATACTTGATATTCATTCTTACACTGTGGTTCCAGATTTTTGTATGGTGAACAAGCTCGATTCTTTGGTGATGAAATTCATTTGGACTTAAAGCATTCCAAGAAGGGAATGGTTGCCATGGCTAGTGCTGGGGAGAATCTTAATGCTTCCCAGGTACTGCTGCATAAACTGTAGTCTTTGCCTTTTTATTTAAATTGTTCTAAGTTCAACCTTTCAAGCTAGTAATGACTATGGGAGGGTTTTGACCAGTTTGGTACCAATTTTTTAAACCACGTGTCTGAGTGATGCCAACCCTCTCTCAAGCTTGTATCATATAAATACCAATCCCTTGCTTGTTTTTCATTGATACCAATTTTTGATGGGAATATATTATCCTATTTCACCCATCCATGTTAGCTGACAGCATTCAATGTCACCAAATGGCAAAATAAAAAGAATAAAAGTATAAACTAGAATTCAATGTCAGGAAATGGCAACAGCTCAGTTTGGTACAAGTTGATACCTTCTCATGAATGAATGGTTGATTGGTAGCAATTGAAGGTTTAGCATAAACTAGATTCAAATGCAGGAGAGGTTAGTACCAATCAAAAATATATATAAGGTCTGCTATCAATTGGACAGATGGTCCAAAGAATTTGATAATAGGTCAACAATTGGAGGATTAAAGAACTGGACAAGAAACTAGTATTCCCCTGCACGGCTGCACCACTCACAATAGAAATCTCATTGAGAGGGGAAATATAAGCCAAGAGTTATCTCCAGTATACTGAAAACATAGTGATTCAATGATACTACTGACCGCCATATGCTATGGATGACTTGGGGTTAGTCAATGCTCCTAGTTTGATTGTTGAAGATGTCAATTACTTATGGAGAAGTTGGGTTAGTTACTCAGTTGTGGATTTGAGGGGTACCGATCTTGGTATTTTTTTAGAACAACTTTTCAAATTCAAGGGCTATCCTAGCAACTTCATACACTTTTTAGGCTTGTGGATTTACGCCAGACTTAAGTTCTTCCTTGGTTCCGTCCAAAAAGAAAACAAGAAGTCAATGTTCTGGTCATTGTTCAATTGGATAGCTCGTACTGTGAATTCTTGCCGGTACTCTTACACTGGCCACTGGCATTAGTTTCTCAATGCTACTCTACAGAGGTATTCACCTGCATTTTGATATTCAGGTGGACCGTAATGCTCTTGCAGTATCTTCTCCAATTCCTCCCTATAAAGCATTGTTTATTGTGCGCTCATCCGCGAGAACAAATTCACTGGGCCACCCAAAGAGCGCATGGGTGGTGTTGTAATGCCTTGAATCTGATCCGTTACAGCTCCAGATCCGGAGAAGTCCAACTTCTGAGAAATCCGGATCCGGAGAAGTCTGGCTTCTGAGAAATCCGAATTCCGGAGAAGTCGAGAAATCCGAATTCCGAGAAATCCGAATCTTGAGAGATCCGAACCCTACTCTAATTGGGCTTTCTAATTATCTGTTAATTCTGTAGTTTGGGGCCCAAGTCTGTTAGGGTTTAGCTAAGCACTATATATATGGGTGCTACCACAAACCCTATGTGTGGTATTCTGTATTCTGTTTTTGCCTCTCCAATCCAAAATAAAACTGCTCCCCCTCTTCCCGTGGACTAGCCAACACAACGTTGGTGAACCACGTTAAATCTGTTGTCGTGTGTTTTCTCGTTTATATTTGTTATTCTCGAATTCCGCATAACAAACTGGTATCAGAGCCTGGTTAGTTAATCTGTGTTCTTGGAAAATTTCGAGATGTCTGCCTTGAACGTGAAAATCGACAAATTCACTGGCAGATCAAGATGCGGGCTTTGTTGAAACAACAAGGCTTCTGGGCGCCGTTGTCGAAAGACAAAAACGCCGTCGCTACTCCTGAGATGGCGACTCTGGAAGAGAAGGCGCACTCGACGATCATGTTGTGTCTGTCAGATGACGTTATCACGGAAGTCTCAGACGAGGAGACTGCTGCTGGCTTGTGGTTGAAGTTGGAGAGTCTGTATATGACGAAATCTTTGACCAACAAGCTACTTCTCAAACAACGTCTATTTGGTTTACGAATGGCTGAAGGTACACCACTCAGGGACCCTCCCCCACAAACTGCCCAAAGCATCCCCGGACCCTCCCCCACTTCCAATGACCAAGACACCTCCAAACACCACCCATCAACCCATCAGCATATTACCCAAGAAACCCTTAAACATGTTCCTCTCCAAGAACCTACCAAAACTGCATCCTCCACTCCACTTTCTACTATCCAAGAGCTACCTACAATCAAGCCTACGAGCCCTTGTTGTTACCCTTCTCTAAAGGTTGGAAACTATGCTATCATGTGTCCAAATAAGAGAAAGGTGATCTTCACTCAAGATGTAGAGGAACAAGGAGCATTGGAGCAAACACAGGTTCATGACGGTAAGAAATCAGAAGCTGTGGAGCAAAAAAATATCATGAATGAACCGTTGAGGTTCTTAGAAGAAGAAGAAGACCTATGGGAGAGGTGAAGAAGAAGAAGAAGAAGAAGAAGAAGAAGAAGAAGAAGAAGGTTAGGCCCATGAATGTGTGCCCTATTCTTCTAGGCAGACCATTGTTGATAGATTGGAGAGTGCACCAAAGGGCCAGAGAAATGATACTTATTCCATCCAATGATACACAATCCGGCCAGAAGTAGCCGTGGAGCCTTGTTATCACTAACGGCTCGTGGTGCCTATTTTGCTTTGTTTAAGTTGCAGGAAATTCATGAAGGAATACAAGGAACAAAGAACACTTATCCTAAGTGCTCCAAGCTGCATTCACAGGTCCCCTTTTCCCAAGCACCAAGACATAGCTTCATTGAAGATGAGGATGTAAGCAAGTTCCATTCCAGCCCCTATGAAGAGCCTAAAGAACACTTGAGTTTGAGGGCAAACTCTTTCGAACAAGGGGAGGATGATATATATCCGGGAGCAGGCCCGAAGACCGTCCGTAGCCCGCCAGGGGAAAGACGGATCAGGGGAATAAAGCCCAAGTGTGGTGACATTAATTGGGTTGAAACTTCTCCATTTTCCTGTCTTAGAACCCAACCCAACACAATGGTTGTCCTACACCCACCCTAGGCTGAGCCCACACTCCTCATACCTTCCCTAAACATCCAAAATATTTCCTTTTCAAAATAAAGTTTTTCCTACTCTTATTTTAGCCATGGCCGAAAATAAG
>OOIL02006618.1:869936-885771 GCA_900332095.2 Cuscuta campestris
TTGCATGAACGGATGGACAGCCTTGATGCTCGCCTCGCCAATTTGGAGGACGCCGAAAACCGATCCAAAGGCAATAATGATCGTGCCTCTATCCGTGGAAAGCAAGCTTTGGGCAAAAGCGAAAAATGATCAAACATTTTAAATATCTTTTTTATGAATGCTTATGTTGAAACTCAGTCTTTTCCTTGAACTCATGGTTGGATATTGTTGAATGTTGATGTTGTTTTTGTAGAATGTTGACGTTGTTCCTCTTCTTTGAAACATTGTTGAATGAAAATGTTGCTTGATTAGTTATTTAATTCGATTCAGCATTACTTAATTGGATTGCTTCCCCATCTTTTTGAATGTTGCCAAAAGGGGGAGAAGTAGTTGGTTTTCTAAAAATGCATATTTTCAGGGGGCCTTTCTTTTAAAAACACCTTAATGCATGAACTCAGGGGGAGTTTTTCAAAAATTGGTTTCAACTCGACATACTTGTAACGTATTTGTGAATACGTGTGCAAATGTTTAGATTGTTTGAAAGTCTTATTTGTCAACATCAAAACGTGGTGAGTTTCGGCATTCAAGGCCAACATTACCTCCACCACTTCCAAACCTTTGTAACTTGATTACATGGTTCCACATGGGCTTGTTCTCCTCAAATTCATTCAAATCATCCACAAATTCAGCACCATCATTTGACATTTTTAATTGTATTTTTGGAAGAAAAAGTATATGAATTTCACAAAAAAATCCAGAAATCACTGGCCAGCGGCGTAAGCTTCTCCCTTTGTCGGCGAGAAGCTTATTTGGAGAGAACACTTCACCTGATGTCGCACCCTTTGTCTGCGAGTAGTTGGCCAACCAGCTGCGTAAAGCTTCTTCGAGGGCCGCTGTCTATTGTCGATAAATATGATAGCCGCGTAACATAGAGAAGCGATGGAGATTTAGGGCCACATAATACTTTTAATAATTTGAGTCAGTTCCAAAACTTTTAAAATTTATAAAAAGAACCCCATTTTTTTAAAAAATAAGTGTCCCTGCTGTTTCCCAAAAGAGACACGCGTGTCCCAGCAGTTTCCTTGGCGTTTTTTTCTCTTTTTTTAAAATTAAAATTACCAAAACGCCACGTGGAGTTTCCAAGACGTCTCCAGGCGTGTCCGTGGCGTGTTGGTGTGTCCAACGTGTCCGGAACGGGTAGGACAGCCTATATGGAGTTTCCGTGCAACATAGGTTGAACAGCTCTCTGTATCTTACCAGAACAAACTGAGTAACCCTATTATTCTGCTAACTGAACACAAAGAGATAATAATTAAAATAGACCACACTCAATGTTAAATATTTGAGATTTGGTTGAACTCCAGCAACTGATGTCTTCTTTATGTGCCTCAGATAAGTGCTAATAGGTTTGAGTACTTTAACAGAATTTGTACTAAGAAGGTCAAAATCCCGATGACTATTATTCCTCTGAAACTTCCAAACCCAAAATGTTCTTAGGTATAATTGTTTCGTATTTCGTATACTTATGTTCTATTTTATTGTTTTCCAGTTCTATATCACACTGCGCGATGATCTGGACTATCTTGATGGGAAGCACACTGTGAGTTCTCATATTGCTTCATTTAGAGCATTTTGTCCCTTTATTTTATTTGATCACACCCACACTGAGACACTGCATGTGCTGCATGTAGTGGCCTATTTACTAGCTTCACAATTTTGTCCTATCCTATCCTTTAACCAAACTAGCACTGTGGAGTGTGTGCACGAATAACCTATGTTTCTGTTACTTGGTAGATGCATGATATCAATGATAATTCATTTTCAATCTCTCAGGTTTTTGGAGAGTTGGCAGAAGGGGTTGACACATTAGACAGGATAAATGAAGCTTTTGTAGATGAGAAGGGTCGTCCATTCAAAAACATCCGGTGTGCAGTTACTGCACTCAAATTATGTAGTCATATGTTTACCAACCCCTTCAAGACTTGTTATTTCTTTTTGCTCATGAATCTCCCTTTTCAGAATAAAACATACTTATATACTGGATGACCCTTTTGATGATCCACCCCAACTTGATGAGTTGATTCCAGAGGCTTCTCCGGAAGGGAAACCAAAGGATGAGGTGCCAATTATATATCTCTTTTTTTCCTCTTTCAAATCATGAATAGCTCCCAGCTGTTTATGCTCTAGGCTGTTTGTATTTGAGCTAGGGGTCTTTCAGAAACAGCCTCTCAGCATTTTATAGGTAGAGGTAAGGTTTGCGTACACTAGTACACCCATGACCCACCCATCCGCTAGGCAGGTTCTTAGTGTTATATCTTGGTGGTCAAGGAGACAAGAAGTTACCGTATTTCCACAATACGTTCCTATTCATTTTGTAATGATTATTACATCAAGACACAAGATAACCAATCTCGTAACCTTTTATGCATGTCCAATTTAAAATACATTTCTACACAGCTGAACTGACTTGTATGTTATAATCTACCCAGGTTGATGATGATGTGCGCCTGGAGGATGATTGGGTTCCACTGGATGAGCAAATTGGAACTCAAGAGCTTGAGGAGGTTCTGCGTGCCAAGGAAGCACATTCCCGTGCCGTTGTGCTTGAAAGTGTAAGAACAGGCCATGTCATCAGTAACAATGTAAAATGGGGTCTAACTCTTCATAAAGCAGTCATGAATCTCATTGTCTGGCAATACAGATTGGGGATATTCCTGATGCTGAGATAAGGCCTCCTGATAATGTGCTCTTTGTTTGTAAATTAAACCCAGTTACTGAAGTGAGTTGTTATATTATTCTTGTTTTGTATATGAGAGTTCTCCAAATTCATTTGCACAACTAAATGTGATACATCATATACACTTGCAGGATGAAGACCTGTATACCCTTTTCTCACGTTTTGGAACTGTGACATCGTAAGTTCTTTTTAATGCTACTCAGACCTGCCCCCTTACTCGACCAACCCCCATCATTGTTATGGGTATTTCAATTCAAACGTGTTTCTGATCATTCATCAACGTCTGTAGTGCTGAAATAATACGAGACTACAAGACGGGAGATAGTTTGGGCTACGCTTTTATTGGTGAGTTTCTCTGTGTAAGTAATTGTGGTAACTTACAAACCTTCTTTTGCTAGGATTTGTAGGCTTAAGGCCATGTTCTCGTTCTCTTCACTTGATCTCATTGGTTCTGATCTGATTGGAATAAGTTCTGATCTAGTCTGATCTGATTTGATCTGAATATAGTTCTATTTAAAGCTATTTCTGATCTAATATGATCTAGGCCCCCTTTCGTTCAACTTATTTTTTCTTATTCTTATTAAAATCAGATCAGATCAGATTAGATCAAATTAGATTAGATCAAATCGAATCAGATCAGATCCCATCAAGAATTATTATTATTATTATTATTATTGTTATTATTATTATTATTGTTATTCTTAAAAATGAAAAAGAATAAACTTTAGAAACAAGCTAAATAGAAAACTGAGAAAGTAATCCTTAATTATTAGACGTCGGAAAAATTATTTTTGAAATACATTGACAATGTCAATCTAATTTTACTTTTAAAATACTTTTTTATTGCTACCTGTAATTTGAATTTCTAAAGTTTTGATCTTATATAAGGATGAGATATTTTAATAAAAATACTATCTCTTCTATATATTGAGTATCTAAATTTAATTACTTTTTAATGTATATATAAATTAAACATTTATTCTAATGTATATATGAAGTAATTATTAAAATATTAAATTAATATTCTAATTTCACAAAAAATAATCATAAAATAAAAAATATTATTAGATTATAATATGAATGATTATTCTAATATATAAATTAAAAAATTTTATTTTATTAAAAAATAATCATAAAATAAAAAATATTGATTATATTATAATATGTATTATCATTACAATTTTCAAACATTATTATAAAGTCAAATCAAATTATTGATTTGAATTTTAAATCAAATCATAATTAATCTGATCAGACCAGATCCAATCAGATCAGACCAAATGAGATCAGATCCAATCAGATCAGAACTACAAAAATTAGATCAGACCAGAAAAAATATGTTGAACATAACGGAGCCTTGTCTGATCTGGTCTAATCTGATCTGATTCCAATATGAATAAGTAATAAGTAAAAAATAAGTTGAGGACAACATGGCCTAAGTGTTCCTTGTAAGTTGTAACTACTAATTAGTGTACATATTCACTATATTGCTTTTTGTTTTGCACTTTTGCTAGAGTTTGAGGATAAAGAAGCCTGTGAACAAGCATATTTTAAGGTAATATACAAACGTGTATGAATTTTTTCTAAATTGTCATATTGAATGACCCTTATCGATCAAGATGCGTGACATACTTTTTTTTTAAATTTAAATTGTTACACCGTTCCTATCTTGGTGTATTGTATTAGCTTTATTTGCACATTTATACCGTGATAGTGAATTTCCATTTTAGCTTAAGGTTCATCGTTTAATACCCTATGCCATACAGACATTTATGGAACTTCATGCAACTCCATATTATACTCAGTACGTTCCATAAAAGAGTCATATTTGAGGAATGTCCAACTTTATGATTTTTGTAAGGTACAAGTGTACAACTATTGCAATTGTAACTATATTTTTAAATTTATCTGTTGACTTAATTAATTTTAACACATTTGACTTCTTGCTACACTTTGTTTTTATGAGGAATATTAAATATGATAAAAATTGGGTTCTTTTGTTCAAAGAGGCGGACTGGGGACAAACATAAGTTTTAAATAGGATTCTTTTCATGGGATGAAGTAGAATTATTTTGGCGTCTTTGATACCCAACCATAGAATTCAGTGCTCTTTGGAACTGAAGCAACAATGTTGCATGATATGGCCTTTTCTCTTTTGATTTGGCAGTAGTAATCCTATGGAGTTGTGGAAAATAGCTAACCTAATTGCCCTTGCCAAAACTGCTCTTAACAAATTCCTTTTTCTAGATGCCTCACTCTGTCCTCCTTGAAAAAAGAGCCATGTTCCAAGCAATTTGTCCCAAATTTGATCAAATGAAGCCATTTTTTCTTGTGGTTCGCTAAAGAAGTTATCAATAAGATTCACAGACAAGGTTGCATAAGATAAATTTTTGGAAAGCTGAGTATGATTCATAATATTGGTATTTCATAATTGTATTGTGCCAAAATTTTACAGTTATGCATTTGTCAGACATTTGGGGTGCAGCAAGTGAGATAGTCAGATCTATCTTTTCTTGATCTACGATGTAAATTATAACTAACATAACATGGTGGAAGAACTATGATTTTTATAACACTAACAAACAATTTGCTATGCAATGATAGATGGATAATGTTCTTATTGACGACAGAAGGATTCATGTTGATTTCAGTCAAAGTGTTTCGAAATTGTGGTCCGGCTATAGACGCAAGGATCAGATGAGTAAAGGTTGTGCTTTTAATTTTAAAGCTTGATACAAAGCAGTTTGATTTAAGTTCTAGTATATAGGATTCAAGGTTCTCAAGCTCACACTAATTTAATTTTAACTTAATCCCTCTGTACCAAACTGTTGTTCCTGTTTTCCTATTTGGGTTGTCCCAATTTTTTTTCCACTTTCCTTTTTGGAAAAGACATTGGGGCTAATATTGTTTTTCTCGTCTCGATACAAATTTCAAGCATATAATTTTGAATTTTCACATTATAAAAAGGCAGCCAGGTCAAACTATGAACATAATTATGGGACAGAGGGCGTTTATATTATGCTATGTTTGGCGGAGGTTTAAGTGAAAAACGGCTTTGTTTTTACTTTTCTAGATCATACTCTTAAATATTTTCCTCTAGTCATCTTTAGTCCAAGTTTTGAAGTGGGAAATTCTCAAGATATGTAGTGATGCATCAAGGGTGTGTAAGAGAAATAGCCTCACTATTTTTTCAGAGGTTAGGCTGCGTACATCATGAGTCCTGATCCCCTAGACCGCAACAGAGTTGGGATTATTCCAACTGGGATTTTTTGTTGTTTTTGTTTTTTGTTGTATTCAAATTATGCAGTAAGAAATAGAGAACCAAAGGAACTGAAGTTTAGTTTATTTAGTAGAAATTTCAATACGAGATGCTTCATAAGTTGATACAAAACAATCAAGGAGTTAAAGTTGCATTTCTATTGTAGATGTAAGTCAGGTAACTAATACATAACTTTTATACAGAAGGAAAGACTTATCTAAATGAATTGCATTTCAGAAATTTGCCCTTTTGGATATTAGGTTTAGCAGAAACAGCCCCTTTGTTTTTATTGGGGCAAGGTTGTGTATGTTTTGACCCTCATATCCTAGTGGAATTAAGATCATACTGGGTTTGTTGTGTTGCCTTTTGGGCTTATATTGCTTTCGATGTTACTAACTGTTTTGCTTTGCTTTTGTTTTTCTAAGCAGGAAGTGTTTGCTTTAAGTGTGGCTCTGTAGATCACATAGCAAAAGACTGTTCAGCAAAACAAAACAATCAAAAATACATGCTTAAAGAGGCTAACCGGCAGCATGGTGGAGGTGATAACTCAAGGTTAGACATTGTGTTTTCCAGAAATTTCATCTTGTCACCCCCACACTTTGTCTCTAACAAGTAAACCTACGTATATAAATCTTTTCAAGGTTTGAAATGGTATTTGATGAAGATGCTACTGGTAGTCAAAGGGGAAATAAAAGGCATAGGGATTGTGAAGCTGAAGAAGGTGATCAGAAACACAGAGCTAAACACAGGGGTTCAGATGATGACTTGGTCCGAGATGAAGGAAAGAGAATCCGACACGATCACATTGGACTTGGGCATACGAGTAAGGATATCAAAGAAGACAGGCATGGAGGAAGTAGGGCCAAGTCATCATCATCTCGCAGTGAAAGGGAGAGAAGAGACCGCATGGGAAGCCCGTTGTGTGATGAAGAGGAGAGATCTCATACAGGACGACATAGGGCAAGCCCATCATCACGTGGTGTAAGGGATAGCGATCATAGGGAAATAAATGACTCTGACCACAGAAGGAAAGGAGACCGTAGCCACAAGGAGAGGAGAGAGGAGGGAAAGAACGTAGCCAAAAGGGATGAGAGAGAACACGAGCGGAGGAGGGATAGGAGAAAAGAGAAAGAGTACAACAGAAGAGATGATGACATTAGGCGGGATAAACAAGAGACCGAAAATAGGGGTAGGAAAGACGAGGCACAATATGATGATGGGATGTATGCCAATGGTGGTGGTAGGTATAGGGGGGACAAGGGGGATACCAAAGACTATGAAGAGAGACATGGTGATTATTTAGCGCGTAAAAGAAGAGCAAACGATCAAGATCATCATGGAAAGAGAAGTTCAAAAGCTGACGACGCTTGTGATGGCAGTAGAAGGCGTTGATCAGTGTGTCCTCTGAGATGGCATGCATTCAACTGTTAAAATTCGAAAATATAAAATGGTATCGAACTTGAAAAGGATACTATGTTGTTTTGTTTCCTGGGAAAACTAAGAAGCTATCTATTTTTGTAAACGAGGGTTTAGAGACTAGTACAACGTAATTTTGTGTGTAATTTTAGTACCTCCCCCCCCCCCCCACACACACACACACACAATAATAGTTTCACTTCTCTTTTCTGTCCGACCCAAAAAATGTTGCATTAAATTTCTCTCTTGCATTGATCTATTGATGCACAATCTACTTTTCAAGTCAAACTGAGATGGTTTTTAAGAGATATGAGTATAAGACTGGTTGTGAATTGGAGGACCAATAAGAACCTTTCTGCTGATTGGTGCTGTGTTTTGGGCTTCTGGGTTAAGCTTGAACTTAATATTGGTTTTTTCTAGGCTTAATCAAGCAATAATTGTTGGGTCATGCTTGGTGAACACAAAGTTGTATACCATGCCTCATTTTTGAACTATGCAAACAACTTGTCACTATGCTGCATTGCAACATGACATTGTTTATTATTTTTTTGTATGGATAGTCTGACAATGGGGGTTGCTATACAAGTTGAATAAGCTTGCTGGAAGGTTTATAAGCTTGCTGGAAGTTTTATTTGTAGCTCTTTACTTCGTCGCTATTTTTTTGAATCATCAAAGCATTAAATGTAGTTGATACATATGTACTATCCAATTTTCATAATTATACAAACAACAACTACGACCATGTTCTCCTCAACTTATTTTTTTACTTATTACTTATCCTTATTGCAATTAGATCAGAGTAGACCAGATCAAATCAGAAATATTTTTAAGTATGACTACATCAGATTAGATTAGACCAGATTAGATCCGAACTTATTCAAAATAGAACAAAACCATTAGATTAGGTGAAGAGAACATGTCCTACATTTAGGTTATGTTCCGTTCACCTGATCTGATATGATCATTTGAAGATTTTGTGTGATTGGATTTGATTTGATTGTACTTATATAACTTATATCTAAAACTAGAATTGATTTGATTTTAATAAGAATAAGCAATTAGCTGACAAAATAAGTTGAAGAAAACGTAGCCTTAGAATTTTTTTAGCCATATATCATTCTTTAAATAAAAAATAAAAAAATATTCGGACCAGAACCGAAACTGCCAATTTCGTATCCCGCACCATCACCACGGGCAACCGGTGCGAGTCCATTGCATGGTGGTACCCAAATTACAGTTCGAATCGAACCGGACCAGAAGTGTACCGTGTCCATGTCTAACTCTTGGTATTTTTGTAAAGAGTAAATTTCCAAAATGGTCATCTTTAATAAGGTATTTTTTGAGATCAGTCATCAATAAGTTTTCATTACATACGTGATCCTCTATAATTGAGATTTATTCTTTCGATAGTCCTTTGTAAATAATGTGTCTCACTTGATGATTAATTGAGGGGGTTTTAAATGTTTTTTATCAGCTAAATTTAGAATAAATTTTTAAAATGATCATTTCTAATGAAGTGCTTTCCCAATATGATTTTTTCTATCTAAAGATGTGTATTTGATTTGAATTTTAAAATATTTTTTTATAGGTTTTTAATAATTCATGGATAATGTATAATTAATGAATTTTTTTAATTTTACACTTAATTGTATAAAAATTACCATTTGGGAAATATATTTTAAACTTAAATGATAGAAATACCAAAATACGTTTTAATTCATCATAACTAGTATCACACCCGTGCGTTGCACGGGTTATTTTTATGTTATTAAATTCAAATTATTTTTCAATGATAAAAATGAGATGCAATAGAATAAAGAGATTATATTATTTTAAGGTAAAAAATATCATTGCTTTACAAATTTCGAAAGACTCCTTTATAGAATACATTATTTGTACAATTTATGAGAATATTGTTTTCATTGCATATCAGAATCTTCAACCCACTATGATTAGTTACTCTTGAAACTGCAACATAGAGTTTTCCATGACTAAACACAGGTTCCCGTAACAGTAGCCAACATGTTTCAAAGATTGTCCCTGTCTTTTGTTAATCGTCATTGCGTACGAAGTAACCACAAGGAATTGTCTTCTTTAAAATTTGAATGGAATTCTTGTATCGGAATGGTGTTAATGATAGTCTTGGAATAATGACTTCTTCACCCATGTGGCTTCCTGATAATATTTTTCCTTGTATTTTTAACTTCATAATTATTAACTTACCTTTAGGCCATTTTAATTTACCTTTCTTTAATTATTATAAATATAATATTCATAATAATTATTACTATAACTTCGGCCACTTACTATTTTAACTTCACAAATGCCATTTGTAATTGTCAGTCTTTGGGCGGAAAATCATATGTTGACTCCATGTCTTTTTAAATAAAGTATGGATATGGATTTGAGTAACATTATTTACAAAGGACTACTCAAGAAATAAATCTCAATTGTAAAAGATCACATAGATTATTAGAATTTATTGAGACACAAATTGAGAAAATACCTTGTTAAAAATAACCATTTTAGGATTTTTTTTTTGTAAATTACAATACATCTTTTCTTCTTCACCTCCACGCCTGGTATCTAAGAGCAAAGGAGAAGACGCCGTTGGCTGCGTTAATGCAATGGCAGTTTAGGAAGAGAGAAATTTAAAAAGAATTAAGCACCAGCTAGCTCCAGCACAAAAAGCTTCTATTATTGCCGGACACATAATTTTCAGGTTCCAGCCACGGCTATAGTAATTTTCAAAAACCCTAATTCTTTTTTTTTTCCTTCCTAAATATGAATATGATGACAAATACTCCGTACTATCTTGACGTACTCGTTCTTGGACCTTTTTATGAACACGGATGATTTAGAAGAAACTGATAAATTGAGTTCTGCTTGAGCTTTCAATTTTCTCTCAGCTTTTCAGAGTTACTAGTTTAATGTATACGAGCAACATAATATACACTTTTTTACTATAAACATTAATATGAATCAATTGCATTTTGGGTCCATCCAAATTTGAATTTAGAGGAGCTCTCGCTCTGCCAATGTTTGTAGCATCCTTATTTTATTGATCACCGTGTGCCAGAAGGTTGGATATTTGTTAGAATATAAGCAATATTTCCTGGGCCACAACCACAAGATTGAGCTTTTGGTTGAGTTGGTTTCTTGACATGGTATCAGAGCCTTGTTGACTAAAAGTCACAGGTTCGAAACTCAACACCACCCAGTTTAAAAAAATTAAGGTTTCATGTGCAATGTTCAAAGAAAAAGACTACGCTTGAACTCAGAATATAAGAAACATTTCCTGGGCCACAACAACAAGTTGAGTTGGTTCCTTGACAATATTATTCTAGCACCTAAGTTTGTCGGTTTATTTTTTAGCTGTGTGTATGTGGTTTTTGCCAGCAGATGGGTGGGTTTAAAGGGCTTCCACTTGTACAGGATTAGTGCTTTTACTACCTTCATTTATGCATTTTCGTGCCATACATGAAAATCATAGTATTTGATTTTTCTTTTGTCATGATATAGTTTCATCTCTGTTACCACTGCACAGGAGAGAGCATACTTCTTGGTCAAATTTTTCTCTTAATTTTGTGGTGGCATGAGGTCATCATCCTCAAAGCAAGGGGCTGACAACAAACATGGTATTAGTGGCCACGTGCGCACTCTTCATCAGCGCCTTCACCATGCTCTTGGTCTTGGGTAAAACTTCTATAACNACCTTCATTTATGCATTTTCGTGCCATACATGAAAATCATAGTATTTGATTTTTCTTTTGTCATGATATAGTTTCATCTCTGTTACCACTGCACAGGAGAGAGCATACTTCTTGGTCAAATTTTTCTCTTAATTTTGTGGTGGCATGAGGTCATCATCCTCAAAGCAAGGGGCTGACAACAAACATGGTATTAGTGGCCACGTGCGCACTCTTCATCAGCGCCTTCACCATGCTCTTGGTCTTGGGTAAAACTTCTATAACTACATTTATATGTTCAGTAAATTACCCATTTATCATTAGACTAAATTTCTTACAATAGGCTTGTGGGTTTTTGGCCTTTTGTAGTTTTGTCCCATTTGCTCCTAGAGTAAAATCTTCTTTTTGAAAGAAATTGGCTGTTCATGATTTTAGTAGTAGCTAGTGTGATTGTATTATTCATATAGCAGTGCAAATGTATTAAGATTTCAAACTTTTCTATAAGTATTGGTCTATTCTTCCCGGTGGAGTGTGGGCGTCAGGGGCGGACCCAGAACATTTATACCATGGGGTCGCAATTTAGAAAATTTAAATTCAACCATCACGCTTCTAACGGTAAATAAACAGTATTCTATAATACATAACATTAAAGTTTATATATATTATTGAAAATACTAATTAAAAATAGATCTACATTGCAATTGTGAAATACATCTTACAATTGATAACGTTCAGTTTTCATATTTTAAAAGTGATTTATTATTTTATCATTGCTAATAGTAGCAAAGACATCTCTTTCAATATATGTCACTAGATTTGTTCGAGAAATTGGGGCCTTGGTGGTCCTCGTTGGTTCCAACTTCCAAGTGGCGGTCGGCGGTCCGGCGGAGGTTTGTAGTCGGCCGTCGGCAAGAGAGGATGGGTCAGTCTCAACTTCCGATTTTGCAATTAGTTCTGGGAAAGTGCCGTGGGATGGGTGGATTGGAACTATAGGTTTAAGAGAAAATTGGGAAAAAAAGAAACAAAACGACACAGTTTCAGATATCAACATCCAAAAAGTAATATGTAGAGTCACCCTAAAGCTGGATTCGAACACAGGACCGCCCATCCAAATGAAAACCACCACTCTTTCCACTCCATCAGCGCTGACGAGTTGATATTTGTATCGTTTTGTAGAATATATACTAAATCTAGGTATGCACTAAAAAAATTATATATATATATATATATATATATATATACACTAAAAAATTTAAAATTTCCGTGGGGTCGCTTGACCCCGTGTGACCCAATGTGGGTCCGCCCCTGGTGGGCGTGTGTTTGTTGGTTGGGGGGGGGGGTTGGGACTTGGGAGGGAGGGTGTGTTGTGATTGTTGTCCCTTTGATAGTCATAAATGGGTGTAAAGGAGGGTAAGAGGAGTGATGAAATTTGTGTGAAGTTAGAGTATTTTCCTGTAAAGGTAGTCTAGACATTAGCTTTATGGTTTGGACTCTCTCTTTTGTCATCCCTAGTTCCCCAAGTGGGGGGGCTGGTATTTAGAATTTGTACTCAGCTTCATATTTATATTGGACTCAAGCTCAATGACTTTATGAATTTTCCCGGATAATATTTCTCTATTCTTCATTTTGTAAGTTTGAATGAGAACCAACGCTAGATAGATTAAGTTAGTTTGGAACCTATTATTAGCATTGTTGTCTAGGCATTGTCTGGTACTCTGGTGTTCTGGCGGGGAGAATTTCTTGCCTAGGTTGTTTGACTCGACTGAGGGGCTGCCTGGCGCCTAGATGTCACTTATCACTGGCTAAACACATGTTTTTTCCAAGTCAAACTTCTACTCAGGATACACTTCCTTTCTCTTTACTCGACTCACTCATACTCTGAAGTGAAATGCAAAGTCGCTTAGTCGACTCTGAAGCTAAAAAGCAGAGTTGTAACTCCGTACCTATGCCTCTTGCGCCTGATCCTGCCATGAAGTCAGACGCTTCTATTTTTTTATTGTTTGTACTTAGTCTATTCTTTTCTGTGCAATAACCTGGTTGATTCAATTGCCTGAGTTTTTACATTTTGTTTGTTGAGTATTATGAACCACCCTTATAATGTTTTATGTCTTGCCATATCATTTGCCTACTTTTTTATGCCTCCCCAGTCCCTATTCTGTTTGTTAGTGTTGATTTTCAAGAGAGACACTGATGTTTATAATTTGTTTCATTAAGACTCGAAAGTGACCGATTATCAGCTAGTGTCTCTACTCAGGCAGTCCATTGATCCAAAACTCAGGATTATTTTCGTCCATATAAAACATGTTTAAAAAAACCTAAAAATATCTATCCTAATGACTCTCAATTCCTGTATGATGTCATCCGTAATCTCACACACTCTTTAAATAACTGATATCGATCTTTTTCCTTATCTCAACAAGGCCCAATATGTTATTGACCATGCTAAACGTAACAGGTGATGACCTTACAAAGATTCTTGATAAACTTGATAGTACCCACATGGCTTTGTTCTCACAGATTACATAATGAATTTGGTTCTATCCAGAGTCCATCTCTCACTAATCCAACTATCCCTACCATGGAAGGGCTCATTGATCACCTCTTACGAGTCATGCCACCTATGAATTCATCCACGATTCATTCACAAATCCCTGAAAACTATGCCTTTGTTCTTAATTCATCAAATCGTGGAAGAATTCTTTTTGGGTGTGGTGGTCGAGAACATGGAAGAAGAGGTGATGCATGTGGGGGACACTGAAGACAAGTGTTCTTCTATACATGGCTTTCTAAAAATATCTGTCAATTTAATGCATTCTGATTTATAATGACTCACATGATGAAAATGAGTACACTAACCATGAAAATACGACTCCAAGTATATTATCTCCAGTACTCCACAGAGAAATATAATAGTTCAAGGCTGTTCAACAAATCGTGTCATCAGTAACACTAACACATATCGGTAATGCTAGAGTTTGTTTATCTCACTCATCTCCTCCTGCTCTAACAAATGTAGATTCTGGTGCTTTGTTCACATTGCTAGTAATTCTTCTCTCTTTTTGTTGGGATTAAGGCCCAACATACATTGGGCCGGCCCAAATGATCCATATCCCAATGACGGGCGGCTACCGTATTGACATGTGTCCCGACCACCAGATGGGATCGGGCTATGACAGGTGTGCCGACTATGTCGGGATAAACTTGGGCACGGCATGGTCCATCCGGGGACAAGACAGAGTATCAAGCAAGAATCACCCTGAGTCGGACTAGTTACTTCATCCGAAACTACCCATCATGACTTCCGAACGATGCATTAAATGCGGAGGCGACGTCTGATACGCATGCTCGCCGGAAGTAAGCATGCTACGGTACATATTACTGTATACCACTATTGTTTCTTGCCAATCCTCCACAAGATCTCCTCCCTATAAATAGATGATGGAGGAAATGGAGGAAGGGATTGCATTCTAGAGAGAGAAAATAACATTATTGTATTAAACTTACAACCAATTGTACTTGGGTCAAGGCAATCAGGCCACACCCTCCTAATTCTCTATTCAATCAGTATCAAGGATAAGTCCATACTTTCCTACACAAGCTCGAGTTACTCCCGTATCAACACTTTTCTACAATCTACACTATCTCCCACCAAAACACCACATTACATTACTTTTGGTCTTGCGAGTCTCAGTACACTAAAGTACATTGTCCCTCACCTATCTTAATCCCAAACATTAGAATGTGAAGCATGTCAACTTGAAAAACATATTCGTGCCTCATTTCTAAGCTATACCAAGGATGTGCAGTCAGTGTTTTAGCCAGTATCTTAGTTCTCCTTGAGAAGGTCATTCACATTCTAAAACATCCATGGGGTCTCCTGGGAAAAGATTATTTTATGAAAACAAAGGCCATACGAATATCATTTCTAATTACAATGGAGACTAGGAAGGGTCTCCAAGTGATAGAAGATCTCCTTGAGAAGGTCATTCACATTCTAAAACATCCATGGGATCTCCTGGAAAAAGATCATTTTATGACAACAAGGGCCATACAAATATCATTGCTAATTATGATGGAGACTAGGAAGGGTCTGCAAGTGATAGAAGATCTACTTTTGGATTGTGTTTTTCTTGGAGGTAATCTATTCGTTGCTAGATGAATTGCTGCAGCAGAATATATGGCTATGGCCTTTAGTACTGGTGAACTAATTTGGTTGAAATACGTACTCCAAGAAACAGAAACAACCTCTCTATTTTTTAGATGGGTAAGACTGGATACATCTTGAGTCTTGACCCCAAGACCCCAATAGTGTTGGGATTATATGAGGTTGTTGTACACTTGTACGTACTCATATAATCAAGACACTGCAATTAAACTTCATGACTTATGTTTGTGGCAACTAAGAAGCTCTACAGATGGACTCTAATCTAGTTTTTCATGAAAGGACCAAATATATTGAGATTGTTTATATGAGACACAATTCTCTCAAAAAAATCAACACATGGTTTGTAAAATTCAGTTATCAACTTGCATATATTTTCACCAAGTTGGGGAAGACTTTAAACACTCTATATCTGTAATAGGCTTGATGCTTATGACACACATGCACCACCTTGAGTGAGATTATTGAGATAAGTGTGAATTTAGAATATTTTGGTGGACAATTAGTCAAGACAATAGCATTTAGAGTAGGCCTCTCTCTTTTGTCATCTCTGTTAAAAACAAGTTCACCAGACGGGGGGGGGGGGGGGGGGG
>OOIL02006618.1:885837-914328 GCA_900332095.2 Cuscuta campestris
GCTGGTTTCTAGACTTTGTTTTCAGCTTTCTATTTATATAGGACTCAAGCTGTGTAAGTGGGCATATGCATTCTTCCTGATAATCTGTCTCTATTCTATATTTCATATCAATTATTAAGTAGGTGGAAAGCATAAATCATGGCTCATCGGTAGTCTTTCTCTATTACTATGTCCCTTTCTCTATTACTATGTCCGTCCCACTATTTTTTGGGACATGAGGGAGTGACATGAAAGTTAAGAAAAGTAAGATTCTGTGGTCGATATTGATATTAGAAACTAAGATAGAGTAAGAATAAATGTGAATCACACAAATATGACTAAATATGGTATGAGACAAAAAATAGTGGGACAAACAGAAAATGTAAAAAAGCAGAAAACTAGTGGGACGGATGGAGCTTAATTTAATGAGTTGACTAATTTCTCCCCATTACAAAGATTAACCAATGACCTTTAGTCTTTCTTATATAATAATGTTAACAACATTTCACATACATTCTCTGCTCTTGCCCATGTTAGCTTAGACTACTTTTGTCCAGTGTATTTGTCTAGTTTGACTCTTTGTTGTCAAACTCGACAAATTTTTATAATCAATCAAATAAAAGTTACATTGTTTACTAATACAATAATGATTTCATTAAATATCTTGCAAAATATTTTTTAAAAAGTTATTTCGTTGTACTAACATGCAATGTAAATTTTATTTAATTGATTATAAGAGTTCGTCTAGCTTGACTAAAAAAGTCAAATTGGACAAATACACTAGGACATAGGAATGAGTTTTATTTTTAGTGTTGGAAAAAAAATTAGTCTTCCAAAGATTGAAGGGTTGTGAAACACAAGGATAGGAAGTATGCATTCTAACACTTGCTTACCAATGTGAAGCAAAAGAGCTATTATGAATGGACTTGTTGAGCTATGGCATATGAATACACGTGATAAGTACTCCCTCTGTCCCACAAATAAATTGAAATTTATTATAATTTCAATTTATATGAAATTCGCAGTAAATTTAAAAATAAATTTTATATATATAAGAGCTACACCTAAGGTTCTGCAAAACAAGATGCGAGAATACTATCATATTTTATCAAATGAGTAATGAAAATAAGGAAAGGAAGTGATTAAAGTTTGACCCTAGAACAGTGAATGGGAAAATCTTGTGGGACGGAGGGATTATTTATTTTCATTAAAAAAATTGTTTGTCATATATTGCCCTACTTGATAGTTTTCTGTTTTCTGAATATTTTTTCCCATGCAGATTACATGATGATAAAGGGCAGAACTGGAATTTTACAGACTTCAATAAACAAAGACTTGTAATCCATTCCATTGATGCATTTCTTGATAATTTATCCTTGGAGGCTCTAAAACACCCCCTTGTAAAGGTATTTTTTCATCCAAAGTTTTCCCATTGAATTAAGAATGCTTTTATATTTCTTTTCATCTCATTCTTGGCAGTTTGTCGTGTGTAGTTGGTTATACACACACACACACACACACACACAACACACAACAACAACAACCCAGTTGAATCCCACTACAGTAGGATCTAGGGAGGGTGTGTGTACGCAAACCTTGCCCCTACTCGGAAGTAGGGAGGCTGTTTCCAAGAGACCCCCGACTCCAACTGCACAAAAAAATATGATAGGGATCACAGTATAACACAGATAAAACACCAAGTACAATGGAATGAAAGTCCTGCAAGCAATAGCAAAAGATTCCATATATGTATGTATGTATGTATGTATGTATGTATCATAGTTGTCACGGCGGCTAGGCGAGGCTAGGCGTTAGTGTACCTTCCAGACGCCTAGGCGAGTGGGTTACGGCGACCTTAATAATTTTATATGTAGTAATGTAAAAACATATAGTATGGAATAAGTAATTGAAGAGTACATAGATACCAACATTATGCAAGAGAGAGTTTCAAAAAACAACACAACTTAAAGTCTCAAAGTGAATAAAGCAAAAAAGAAATGTGTCAACTTTCATATCCATGTCTCTAGTTCATGGCTAATGATTCATTAATCATTAATCATCCCTGAATAAGAGCTCATCACTCAACATCTCATTGGTTGTCCTTGTTGACTCCTCGTTACTCAATATCTTCATTTTGTAAGCCTTCATCAGTCAATGACACTGGAGTAGATGCAATACAAGTAGATGAAGTACGGCTACGAGAAAAAGTTATCAAATCATTTTGAGATGTTTGAGTGTTTGATCTACTGGCGGCTGCCCTGGGCAGATTGCGACCAAGAATATTAGTTGATGCACCAATGGCTTCATCAACATGTGCCCATGAAAGATCACTTCCAGAATGAACCGCATCTGCATTGCTATCAACCCATTCATTCTCCCACTGAAAATCATCGAGGCACAATGGGTTGTAGTTACTTGATTTTTCCCTTTCTTCTCGCAGCTTTTGAAACCTTGCTGCAATTCTCCGGTTGTATTGGATATAAACCAAATCATTTAACTTTTGATGCTCCAACCTATTTCTTTTCTTTGTGTGAATCTAAGGAAAAGTTTATAATTAAACATGTATAAGAAATTTAAAATAAATATTGAATATTAATAATTAGGCTAATTACTAATTAGTGGTTTGTAACTTACGAACTCAAAGGTGCTCCAATTGCGTTCACAACCAGATGAAGAACAACAAAGGCCTATGATACGCTTTGCAAACTTTTGGAGGTCTCGCGCGTCATTACCAAAAGCTGCCCACCAATCAACTACAATATGATTTTAAATATTATAAAACCAATGTATGTAATTAGGAAAAGTCCATCATAGTTCGTTTTCTTTTTGCAGCAGTTCCTGAGCTAGGTTTGGGGGCGGTTTCTGTGAGTGTGCTACCCGAAATTGGTACTTCACTCCCATTTTCATCTTCTTTGTCCAACACAATGGTCTTATTTCTCTTATTCGAATTCAAGTAGGCATCCATCTGTCTCCTGATTGAAGTGGTAGTCTTTTGGCATATAACAACATCTCTGTATCCTCCGGCGAGATGTTGTTTGAATTGCTTGATTCCCCCGCTAATTGGCCGATCACATAAGATGCATTGAATCACATCTTTATTACTACGATTCGGCCAAAAACCATATTCCCATCCTGGATCATTGGAGTTGGCCTTGTTATTTGGATTCTTCGATGGGTTATCATACTCTTCATTTTCGTTAGGTTCGGCCATTAAGAATCTGAAATATATGAATAAATATTGTTTGAAAAAATAAATTTAAAAAGATACTAAAAAAAGTTAAGTACCAAAAGAAGAGGAGAGAGTAAAAAAAGGATAAAGAAAGTCTTTTCTGGAAAAGTACTCTCTGCCGAGAAGTACTCAAACAAATAAGTGCCAAAAAATATATAAAAACTGAATCTAAAGCTATGCTTATGTATCGGAACCTTAAAGAAACAGAAACAATTGAATCAGAGAAAGAAATAGAATTAAGACCTGTTGACTGTTGACTGCCTAGATGCGCCGATCGTTCCTTTCTAGGGATGCCTTGATGCGTCGTTCGTTGGAGATAGATGAGGAAACTCAGCCGCGACGTTGATGCAGAGAATCGGAAAAGAAGATGCGAGAGAGAGGGTTATCGAAACGGGAGCAGTAGACTCGAAGGGATGTTGACCGGCTAGGTTTTATTTCATTATCGCAAGTGGGCTTTTAATTTTTTATTAAAAAAATAATGCTGGGCGTCGCCCACTCGCCTAATCGCAGCTTCCAGATGCCAAAAGGACGCCGGTAAAAAAAAGCTAGGCGTGAGTTTAGGCGTCCATATCACCTCGCCCAAACGCTTAGGCGACGCCTTGATAAGTATGGTATGTATGTATGTATGTATGTATGTATGTAATGGATCAAATCATTTAATTCCAAACGGGCTTCAGCCCAATTTAATTAAGCCATTCGAACAGATCTGAATGGCGACATAAGCGCCCGCCAGACGCCATAGGGCGCAGCAAGAAAGGCGACCGCCTTTCCTCGCCTCAAGAACAACGCCATGCACAACCCAAACCAGGCGTTTAACCCAAACCAGGCGTTTAAGCCTCGCCAGGTGTGTGTGTGTGTGTGTGTGTGTGTGTGTGTGTGTGCGTGCGTGCGTGCGTGCGTGCGTGCGTGCGTGCGCGCGTGCGTGCGTGCGTGCGTGCGTGCGTGCGTGCGTGTTGTTGTTGTTGTTGTTGTTGTTGTTGTCTTTCGTTGAAGCTTTCTCTTCATAAATGAATGCATTTCTTGCTTTCCAAATATTCCAAGCGATAACCCCTGGCAGAATTAGTCGCACACAACCTTTGAAGTTCTTCTCATTTCCAGTAACCCACCAAGCTATCGTATGCTGGCGAAGAGTAAGACCCTGCCGTACAGAGGGGCCCATAACAAAGGAGCTAATGTAGTGCCAGACTTGTGTACTAAGGGAGCAATGAACTAGGGAGTGGTCCAATGAGTCTTCATCCCTTCTGCAGAGAGAGCAGCAACTAGGGAGGGAGTAGCCAAATATTCGCAAGTTGTGAAGGAAGGGTAAGGCTTCGTTTAGAACTCTCCATTGAAACATCTTAAGCTTGGGGATTTGAGTCTTGTGCCAAATGTACTTGCTGGAGGTTAAATTTGGGTAGCCCATTTCCCCCACTATGAAAGCTCTCTTGAGGGTGAATGAACCACCATCCCATGACATTCCCATCTCATCTCTGGAACTGTAGGTCTCTCCAATGTCATTGATTCTGCTGATTCTCTTCCGAACATGGTAGTCTGTTATCCTTTCCAGTCCATTCTGTCAAAAGCTTTTGCCATATCTATCTTAATAAGCAGGTTCCCACCAAACACCTTCTTATCAAGTAGGTGGACAGCTTCTTCAGCCATAAGAATGTTTTCATCAATGGATTTGCCTTGTTGGAAAGCAGCTTGCTCAGGGGAGATGAGTTTGGGCAGGAGCAATTTGAGCCTATTGGCCAATATCTTTGTGGTAATCTTACTCATGAAAGTTGACAGAGATATTGGCCTGAAATCATCAAATTTCTTGGGATTATCTATCTTGGGGATAAGTGATAGCAAGGTGCTGCCGTAGGCCCTAGGGACAGGCACACCAAGGAAGAATTCCTGGGAGGCTAGAAGGACATCCCTCTTGATAATCTCCCAGCAGTGTTTGAAGAAGTTTCCATTAAATCCATCAGGACCACTTGCACTGTTACCATCAAGCTCCCACACTGATCTTTTAACTTCCTCCAAAGTTGGTAAAGCAGTAAGGAGGGAGTTGTCTTCCAGGGTTTTAAGTTTTTAACCTTTGGGATGAGAGGAATAATTGGCTCAAGAATAGGATTATGATCAGCCTTGTAGAGTTTTTGGAAATGGCTTAGAGCAGCTTCTTTTATCTCCCCTGGGGAGGATATATATATATATATATATATATATATATATATATATATATATATATAGACACACACACACACATACATACATATACATACACACACACACACACATATACTCCCTTCGTTCAACAATAATGTTCCCGTTGCGCATTACGATGTTTGACTAAAGTTTTTTTCAAATCATTTTATATGAAAAACCGTATGGAATTAAAAAATAACAATCACTTATTTTAAAACTACATGAAAAGATCTACAAAACTAGAGGTGACATTACTATATTATTTTATCAAATGGGCAACAAAAAATAGCCAACAAAGTGAATAAAGTTTGACCCTATGAATAGTGAACGGGAACATTATTATTGGACGGAGGGAGTGTGTGTGTGTGTGTGTGTATTAGGTCAGCAATTATGTATTTATATATTTTCTTGTCTTAAATTGTTGGAACTATGTTGCAGGATTCAGTTCCAAATATGGTTGGAGCATTGGGAAGTATTCTTGAGTCAAAAAGTGAAGTTATTTTGATTTCGGCCACAAAAGTTGCTATAAAGATTGCCAGTAGTTTACCATGTTCGGTGCTGAGATCTCACTCATCCAGTCTTGTTATTCCCTTATCATCCTTGTTATCTTCCCACCAGTCACAGGTTTCTGTATCATCTGCCACTGCCTTAAAATCCATTCTATCAAATCTGAGTACCAAAAGAGAGAATGAGGTTTGGGAGATTTTGAAACAAAAAAATGTGGTTGCTGAGATTCTTCAAAATCTAAATGAATTTTCATCAGGCAACAAGTCAAATGAGTTCTTTCAAGAGATGGCTTCTCTTTTGAGTAAAATACTCCAGAAGTGGCCACCTTCTAGGCTCTGTGTTTATACTGATACCAAGTTGCTGAATTATCTGGATACTCTCACACTCAGTCCCATGTTCTCCATACAATCTTCTCTACTACATATCTATTCTGCTATAGGTATCAATACGTCCTATCATAATAAATTTTTCAGCCCTATGTTCTGCATGTCATTTTCACACCTTGCAAATTTTAATAACCAATGGCAGCTTTATGCCTCAATGGAGCTAAGACAATCTTAGACAATGGGGACAATCTTCTTAAAATGATGGTGGATAGCATGGACATTTCGAAACCCTATTCAGTTCAAATGGGAGCATTAAATCTGGCTCAGTGTCTGATGGTGACAATTCTTTTTCACTCTTATAGTCTTGCTCCTATTGTCCTTTATCCTGTTCTGAAGAAGCTTACCCTTGTAATTAATTGATTTATCATTCCTTAGATGTGTGAAGAAGAATGCTCAACAATTATCAAAATATGTGGCGAGTCGATTGTGAAAGCCATAATGACTGGAATGGGCTATTTGAGTAGAGGTAAAAACTTTTATACAGAGCACATGCCAAGACTAGTGGAGTCTTGCAGTTTAGCTCTGATTACACGTTGGGCTGGGGAACATCATCATTACTTTTGTAAAGCAGGAATTGGTGGAGTCATCCTAAATCTTTTCATGGGCAATTTTCCCGAAGACAACAATTATTTACATTCCTTGCCACTACAAGAAAAAGTTGTCATAATACAATCACACGAAGGTCTCCAAACAAATTTGTGTCTACCTTTAAGACCATATATTTGGGATATTCTTGGACATCTTGCAACACATTCCACCAATGATTGCAATCCAATGATGCATGGGCATGAGGCAAGCTTGAATACACTCGTAGTGTGTGCATGGTAATTTATACATTAGCCATTCTTTCATAGTTTAGATAGAAGATTACATGGCTTTCCCCTCCCTATTAAATGCAAGTACTTTAAAATTTTATTTTGATAACTGTACACTGCTTTAATTTTTTCATTATGTTTATGACAGCTTAGGCTTTGTGGACTCAATGAGTGTCACACATCAGACTGGTGAAGATAATAATGCACATGAATCAGTGTCTAGAGCAGTTCTTAAGATGATTTATTCTCCCTGGAAGCATCTTGCATTCCAAACAAGACACATACTCTCTGAGGTTCTGAAATCCAATGGAAAGAATTATGTCAGGCGTCTCTTGAGTACTTTAAGAATCACATCTTCTGGCACCAAGATTGGAATGCCTTCAAATCTTCAAATTCTGATAAGCTTGATGGGTTTGACATGTTATTCAGCTCTGCCAAACTATAAGAACAATGTTATTGATAATCAAGGAGTAACAGATTTGTTGGCTTTCATAAGATGGTGGCTAGTCAATCCTCTACCCGTGAAAAGGATGCATCTAGCTCCACATACACAGAATATATTTTGTGTGAGAGCCTGTTGCTGGGGACATTTGGCTGAATGGGAAGGAGAAGACATGCTCTTACTTTTGGGTCTTTGGTGTCTTGCCGAGTTAGTAGTGCACTCTGGTTCACACGATGATGATCATGCTGTTATGTCCAAACATCTGGAGGGTGGCAATGATGCACAATTCATAGAGGAACTTCAACAGATATGTTACAAAAATTCGTATCCTGGACCAAGATGGTATGCTTCATACATTCTTTGGCATCTTGGATTGTATGGATTCGCTAATAGGTTTGGACAAAGGATCCGTAAAGCACTTAATGAGGATATAATGCCTGATTTAGAACTTATCCATGGGAATCAGGGATCCTTTTTTGTTCATAGTGTTATTCTTTCAGCTAGATGCCCGTCATTGTTGCCATCCAAAGAAGCCCTTAAAGAGAAGCCACAGTTTGGCTCTCTTTCGAAGTGTGATGTGGAGACACATAAGAGGTCAATGAGCAAAGTTCAGCTCTCCCCTCATGCTGATCATCAGATACTAGCAAAGTTGTTAGAGTACGTGTACTCTGGATACTTTCAAGCTGGTGAAGACCTGATGAAGAAGTTGAGAGTGTATGCCAAACGTTGCAATCTTCATTCTCTACTGCATATGCTTTATAGGAGGCGACCAAAATGGGGCGAACCTCTTCCAACGTTTGATCTTACTTGTGCTCTTGGGTCAACCGGATATCATTTCTCGTACGGTCTTATCTTTTTTATGCAATTATTATTTGCTCTTAGTCTGAGAAGTTAAATCCATCTTCTCTTTAGTTGCAGCTATATAGTTGCATTTTCTTGCTCAGTGTTTGCAAGCTCACAAAAACTAGATTACCAGAAAAAACACAACACATTTTACAAAATGTGACATTTTTCCTAAGCTTTTTTCTCGCAAGAAAATTCTGGGAAGGGGATAGTGCAATGGAGATCAAGATCGAAAGGGACTGTGCTTGTGATGAGAGTGGAAACCAAGACCATAATCTTGTTAATGATGGTCTTTACAACTGGACAACTCCATACTCTTGTCCACATTACAAGGCATTATTAGTGCGAGAAAGCTGATAATAGAATTAGTGTGCCAAATGATACTTTCTGCAGCCAGATAAAATTCATGACGTTAAAGGACTTGATTACTTATCTGGATGGTCCTTCAGGCTGTCTCAATGAGGCTTTAAATTTCTGATACAACAACAACCCAGCATAATCCCAACTCCGTTGGGGGTTTAACAGGGGTCAAAATGTATGCAGAGAGCTTATTTCTGTTAGACCCTTGATGTATAGTGCATTGCTGCATATACTTCCAAAGACTTCATAGAAAGTATGAAGCAAGGGAAGTTTAATGTGCTATTTTAATTTAGTCTCTTATTCGCTCGAAGCGAAAGCTTTATCAATATAGGCTATTTTAGCTCCATTGGCACTGAACATGCATCAAATGTCTGATACGAAGGAAATTTGAGGAAATTGTAGAAAATTTTGTTTTATTTTATTTTTTTAAAAATATTTTCCATCATCTCTAATGAAGTCAAAGATTCACTATCTTTTGGCTTTGGGGTATGATGAAATGAAGTAAAATGGCCAATGCAACTTCCGATGTTCATCATGGGTCATCTGGAAATAGCCAGCCTCTCCATGTTTTAAACATAGGGGTCAGGCTGCGTGCATCCAACCCCTCTTACCCCGCAATGGACTGGAGCCTTTGGGGCATTGGGGTAATGTTGTTCTTTTTTTTTTAATATTTTAATTTTATTCTCTTCTTAGATCACTTAAAGCATGAGTTAACAATAATTTATTTCATTGCTTTTCTTATTCAGAGATATCATTTTAGAAGCTAAAGCAGCCAACTTTGCCGGATGGAGATGCAGTTTTTGTTGCTCATTAGTTCCACACTATCATCTTCACAAAGTTATACTATGTTCAAGCTCTGATTACCTACAAGCACTATTCAGTTCAGGAATGCAAGAAAGGTACATGCTCCTCAAGGTGGTCTGCATGGCTAATACAATAAATACATAGTGTGAGTGCCCTGATAGAACAACAAAGTTCTCGATAGTCAACCTAATTATCTTGCATAACCCAAATCATGAATATTGTTCTTCATTTTCCTCAACTGCAAAAGAATATGAAATTCCAATTTCACCCTTATTTAGTGTACGCCTCGTAAATGAGCACTTAAAAAAAGATAGGCATGGCACAATAACCATTAGAGGCAAAGAATAGAAAAAAAATAAAAAACAACGATGCTTTATTGCAAAGGACCATTGGGTTCTTTCAAAAGGTACTACCATATAATAAGGATCTGTGGAGAAACCAATTATGTGTTAGAAACTAATTCTGTTTTGGCTGCAGCCACTTACAGACACTGAAAGTACCCGTGAACTGGGAGTGTTTAGTGAAGCTAGTGAACTGGTTCTACTCAGGTGAGTTGCCTGGACCCATGTCTGGTTGCCTTTGGGATAGTTTGGACACTGATGCGAAGCTAGAAGAAGTTAGGCCATATGTGGAGCTATGCTGGCTCACAGACTTCTGGCTCATAAGCAATGGCTTACACGAGGATTGCTTCGGAGTGGTTTTGTCATGTTTAGATTCGTGTCAAGACTTGTCAATCAAAATCATGCAAATTGCGGCCGAGCATTCTCAGTGGAAGCTAGTTGGAGTTGCCACAGAGTATGCTGCACCCTTGTATCACCTCAAGCGCAGTTCCGGGGAGCTAGATGCTTTGGATGAGAATCTTGTGGAAATGATCCGAGCTGCTTCTGTTCGACTTTCTCAAGAAAAGCTATAATATTGGTGGTGCTGTGTTTGGATTGGACTGTATGTTTGATAGTATAGGTTGCCAGGAGAAGAAGCATTTTGGCACAACTGTACAGCTAAATCATACCGTAGTATATAGGTACAGAAGACTGGTTTTTTTAATCATCCTGTTGTGCAGTGATTGAGGAGTTATACTCCATATAGCATATGGGATTTAACATTTTGAACATACAGAACTTTTTTTTGTATGGGTATAGGATTTTTTTTCATTTCTTTGACTCCATCCACCCCTAAATAAATTATATATTGCACAAAATGAAGTAATGTCCCATGTGTTTTCAATTCATTTTATTTAAAGATTAGTATAAGAATTAAAAAATAAAATATGCATATTAAAAGTACATCAAAAGTTTTTTAAAAATAAGAGGTGACAACCATAGTTATCACGTCGCCAAGGCGAGGCGCAACGCCAATGCATCACCATAATGCCAAGCTTTGGGCCATTGTGACGATTAGGCGACAAGTATTATTTATATATATAGTAGTATTTTTATCCGTGCCAGGCACGGGGTCGAACGAATACATTTTTTTACTCAGTTATTTTTTCTTCTTAGCTAATGATTAAATAATCGAGCAAAATAGAATATGAAAGTTTAGAATTTTGATGAATATCATAAATGTTTGCTAAAAGAAATTCATCTATATATAAATTGAAAAAAATATGCAAATGTATAATCTAAATCTAAATCTTTTGGAAAACTTCGGTGTAAACCATATTTTTGGCGAAATTGCAAGGATTACCGCTATCTAAAACTAAGACTTTCAATCATGCTTTTGCTTTTACTTGTGAAACTATGATATAAAGTTGACCGTGAGTGAATATTAATTTTGTCAAAAATAATTTAACAAATGACAATGTTTGGCCTTAACTTTTATTAATAGTCATGGCAAAACATAAAAATGTTGAGAATTGTCTTCTTTGAAGCTTAATTGGTCATCCAAGATTAGGCAGTACCAAATTCATTTTTGGTATGTAAACTTTTCTCCCCAGCATTGTTTACCGATACAACAATTGTACCGGTAACATTTTTCGCAACTCTTCAACAATTAAACTTGTATCATTACACACCCTGGATGTTTGATCAATGTTTCTAAATAACATGATCAATACTACTGTCTTCAAAATTATTTTGTGGTTCAAAATTCTAGAATATTTGATATTGTTCAAAAACTCAGTCATTATCCAATCACCATCTATGCCTACATCTGAATCTGCTTGACATGAAGAATCAAAACTCAAATATTCCTTTTTATCACCAAGAATAAGAGAAAATAAATTCATTGGTCATTTCAACAATTTCAAGCGTGGTGCTAATAACGTTCTATTACTTCTATCCATAAAGAAAGTATAATCTTTTGCATTTTCTAATAATTCAGGATATGTGAATTGTACTGTACTCTTAAGTCTTAAGTGGAGAACTTGAGTTAGGAATCAAGAATTTTAGTGGAATTCTACTATACTCTTATACAAAAGTATGAATTTAACATTTGTTATGATTTAATTTTTCATTTTTGTTATTTTAAAAAATATAATATTTATTCCAACATTTTTTCTTTTTTTTCAAAAGTTTTCAACTCTTAAATTTTTCTCAACTCTTTCTATTTTTTTAGTTTTTCCTATTTCTTTCAATATTTTGAGTCTCTTCAAGTTTTTTTCAGTCTATTCCTGTTTTTCCATTTTTTTTCTCCTCCTTCTAATTACATCCATATTTTTGAGTTTCTTTTAAAATCTATTTAAACTATAAAGTACATGTTAGCTTCTTCAATTTTTTTATTTTTTCAAACGCCTTTCATTTTTTCAAATTCATTCAAAATTTACATACTCCCTCTATCCCAAATTATTTGCCACATTTGTATTCCCGAGGAAAAATATCAAGTTTTTTCAATTCATTTTATTTACATATTGGTATAGAAATAAAAAATAAAATTTACATATAAAAAAATTACACGAAAAATTCTTCGAAATAAGAGGTGTCAAGAATATTTTATTTTATCAAATAACCAATGAAAATGTCGAAATAAACAAAAGTTCCCGCGACTGCTTAAAAAGCAAATGTTGTGAATATTTAGGGACGAAGGGAGTATAAAATATCGTTGGTTTCAAAAAGTGGCATTTTGTCCCCTCTGTCAGTCAAATTCCAACATGGACCGTGCTACAGTGCACCCACCTATGCCTCTTTTGCTGCCTCCCTACTTAAGGTATTTTCTTCCTTTTCTTTCCTCTACGTTGCTATGGCTCTGCTATACCACGGCAGCGACCCCCCGACTCTCCTCTCCCTTTTCTGTGCTCTCCTTCCTACAAGGCAGGTAATTTTTTCCTTTTCTTATCTTCCTCTTCATATCTCTGATGCGTGAATCCCGGTAGCACGACCATTTCTCTATCAATCTCTTCTCTTCATTACATTTTTAGTCAATTTCTATAGCAATAATTTTTTGAATTTTTGTAGAGTACATAGGGTATTTGGTGATTATGGACTTACAAACATCTATTGTTACACATGTTGAGAATGATCAACCCCATGATTTTGGTGGTGAAGAAGAAGATCTGGTTTTATATGAGTTGCAGCCCAGTTGTAAGTGTTTATATTTAGACCTCATTCTATATTCATTTGAAGTAGTACAAAAAACTGTTTTGTTTTAGTGTTACAGAGATTAAAGTTCTGTGAATCTAGGGTTTGTCCTTGTCACAGATGCTAATAATCTGTATGCACTCTGCATTTGGTGTATTTTTTCTTCATAGTCAGGCACTGTATTATATTAAAGGTGAAAGAATTATTTTGGAGGAAATTCTCTGTATTACTCTCTTGTGAAACTTCATCTGAATACAAAGATCTAACCCTCTTTATATAGGAAGAGGGTAAAGTAAATAAGGAAATTTATATTCCTACTAAAATAAGAATTAAATAAACTAGGAAAGATATTAAATACTAAACCAAATCAAACTAGGAAAGATACTAAACCTAATTCCAAAGAGATTCGGTTTCCTTCTTCAATCCTGCTTCCTTCTTCAATCTTGTTTCCTTCTTTTATCTCTAACAAAAGGTACAATTTTTTGCAGTTTTTTAACCAGATTTATTTCTTAACGATCCTTGCTTTCAGTATTTATTTAACGAAGAAGGGCAAGAACAGGCGAGTGGTGAGATCGGACAGAACACAGATGACATTAACAATGATGTCCAGAACAATGGTCAATGTCCTTCTAAACGAAACAAAGGTAGCGTGCCTGAAGTGGTGATGAAGTGTACAAGCATTGAAGAAATCCGAGAACACTATCTGGCTGAGTTTCACATACATTAATTCTCTGTGAAGTGTGTGACATAGACAGTTATTCCATGCGAGCACCATGCAATCTATTACAACATCCCCACATATGTGATAAGATTATGAAGATGGTGTATGTGCATAACGTTATGTAACTCTATCGTCACATACATTAAATCTCTGTGTAATGGGTAAAGTAGACAGTTATTTTCTGAGTTCCATGCACATAAACTGATGTAAACCTGATGTAACTCTATCTTCACATACATTAAGTCTCTGTGAAGTGTGTGTATAATGTAAAACAGTCCTCTGCACAACTGCAAAAAACATACTCCCTCCGTTCCACAAAAAAGTTCCCATTTTGAATAGTATTTAGTCAAATATTTACACGCTTTGACTACAAATTGTGAGAAAGGTATATTGAATTATAAAATAAATTTAATATAATTGGATTCATCTTAGGATCTAGTTTTGATATCTCAAACTTTTTAGCATTTCTTTATTTAGATTATATTTAATTTATGGTCAAAGCGTGTAACTGATTGACCTATTTATGGTCAAAATGGGAACTTTTTTGTGGGACGGAGGAAGTATGTGATAAGATTCTGAAGATGGTGTATGTGCATAAAGTTATGCAACTCTGTCGTCACATACATTAAATCTCTGTGTAATGGGTAAAATAGACAGTTATTCTCTGTGAGGGCTATGAAAGTAAATCTGTAAATCAGTCATAAACTATATGAGTGTTTAATGTAAAACAGTCATCTGCACAACTGCAAAAAACAGCCGTAAGAATTGAATTAAATGTATTAACTGAACAAATTTTCATTTAGAAAGAAATGAATAGTGGGTGGACAAAACACTCCCTCCAAACACTGCTTTCGGTACAAAGTCCAATAACAAGTGGGATACATTTTGACCAACTGTATTGTAATTGCTTAAGAACCAAAACTACTTACACCACACTAGAGTGTAATTGCTTAAGAACCAACTGTATCCTATATCCTATAATATTTGAGAGTTTAGCTCTTAGAATTGAGACATGTGTCAAGCTTACTTGGCGTTTTTTTAACATATGAGCAGCCATGTCAGCAACTGATCCAAAGGTTTTTTTCTTTAAGTTTTCTACGGACCATGAAATTCGGCTTACCATCTGCGATCTTCCTCTTTTCATTTCACGCTTACCATCTGCAATCGGGACTTTCCTTCTAGGCCGGCAAAATTTCTGCAAAATCCGGTAATGATCTCTGATTCTGATTGATAATATTGATATCGATTGATGAACAATTCCCTTTTTTCCTTTTGAAAACATCAATTTCGTAGGGGTTATCGATTCCGATTGGTGTGTGATTTGACGATGTAGCGGATATATTCAATTGGATTGATATTCATAATTTAATTTTAAGAAAAAATCCTCTTTTTCCTTCTACAAACAGCAACTTGGTATTATTTTTGGTTAAATTGAATTCAATTATCAATATTATTTTCCAGACCAATTTTCTTTGCGATTGAGGACAAATTGTCTTACAAATTGGGGAAAGATTGACCAAATTTTGGCACTTCAACAAAATTTGTTTCTTGATGAGTTCATGAAACTTCTTTTAAATATAATTATAATCTATGCAATGCATTTTTTTATTCCTTTGCTCTATTGGCATGTCTTCCAGGATCGTTCATCCTTTGTCAAAGATCACTCCGAATAGTGCGTGTTTGAGGGTTTTAGTTCGTGTGATATGAATGTATACGTTGCCGGTGTAAAATTATGAAAAGGAAATGAATTCAACTGAAATGGTATTCATGGAACACGTAAGTAAATGCTTACTGCATCTTTACTCTATTTATTGAACCAATGGTCTGTGTGTTTTGAGATTCTTTTAACCAAAGAGTGTCTTTTCATTGTTGAACCAATTTAGTTGTTTCAAAGTGTGTTATGGTAAAAGTGTTATGGATATGATTATCAATTGATTGGTTGGAGATTGTTTAAATTATTGTTTGGTTCAGTCACTTACTTCAAACAGTTTTGATGGCTTGGTACTTGGAGTTTGATTTAAATCAATCTTTTTGTGTATCTTACACCAATATCATAAAGTAATCAATGTTTCTTTTTATTTATTGGAATTCTTTTGTTTTTATGCTACCAAATGTACTTTGTGTTTTTATGCTACCAAATGTGCTTTGTGAATAAGACTGATTACTTTTTAAAAAAACACAATGTATGGTGTGCGTGGTGAGGATGGTGCAGAAAATATTCACATGAGGAGAGAGAGTAAGATCATTTTTTATTGTTTGAGTTTCAGAATCTGATCCACATATTGTTTGATTAGCTAGCCTTTTATCATTTGATTTTGTTTGTATTGCAGAATTTGATCCATAGATTGTTTGGCTGACTTTTTTTCCCTTAGATCACTAAGATACCGATAGTGTACATCTTGAATATGTTACAATCATCAGACTCTTAGTGCTTCTTAGTGCTGGTATGCTAAATAATTAAACAAATATATCCAATGTTGCAAGTGCTTTTATAGTCAATCATTGATAACTTTACCATAAGTAGATTCTTAGTGCTTTTATAGTTAATCATTGATAACATTACAATCTGCATATTCTTACTGCTTTTAGAGTAAATAATTATACAAATATATCTAATGCTGCAAGTGCTTTTATCTACAGACATTGATTTGTTTATTTTTTATGTTGTGTAGGAAACTACTATCCATGCCACCGCACGAAAAAGTTTGGTGGGAACTTTTGAAACGAGAATCAAAGAAGGTTTAGTATGTCTTTTCTTATTTTGGCGTCGGCAATAGTAGTGGATATTATCGCACTTCAAGACATGAGTTTCGCCTAAAATTTCAAGCAAGGACGACTCTCACTGGCAAAAGTTGTGACAAAATACCACTTTATGGAATTAGGTTGGTTGCTTTATCCGTCTATATGTTATTTTAGGATATATTATTCTACAGAATGTAATGTATGGTACATGTCTTTTGTTAATCTGGAAATAGAGGTTGTTACTGCATTCAGAGGTTAGTTTATTAATGTCTGATTTTGGTACAACTAAGGGTAGAGTGGACACATTCAAACTAAGAACAAAAGTAACATCATGCAGGACTCTTTGTGGTTCGTCTCAACCAGAACCTCTTAGGTTGTCATGTGAGAATGATACAAGATCTGACCAAAATGAGTTCCTTGATACGAGCAAAACAAGAGTCATTTCTACCCTGAAGGAGTATAATGTGGTATATTTTACATTTATAAGAATTTTATTCATAGTTCTAAGGCATTTAATTCATTATGTCATGTGCTTTTTGGATTGAATATATTAACATATACGCTATTATGTGAGAATTTACAAGTCAACTAAAATATGATTTGTTCTAAAACAAAGGATTGACCATATGTGGTGTATGGGATTATCGTTGCAGTGAACAATGACAATGATTGGTTGTATTTAGCATGCAAGTATAATAGAGATGTTAAACCTGATGGTGCCATGTACTATTACGCGCATTGCTCATGTGTTGTTTTCAATTTCACCCCGAGGTGACATTTTAATCTCTACTCAAACTTTTATATTTCCCTTCCTATATTTAGGTTTCAAGATAAAATTGAATATAAATTTTATATATTTATATATATATATATATATATATATATATATATATATATATGTATGTATATATATATAGTAGATATCTTATCAAGTTGTTTGTTAAAGGTGATTCTGGAACAACTACGTTCGTTATATTTCACCATGAGGTCTCCTGTATTTTGAATACATAGCGTGCCCAATTGATGGAGGAAAGTGATGTGGTATGTACTATTGCTTCTAATTTCATGGTTGATTAAGTGTGAATAATTTATGCTTCCTTTGATTATCTTTTTATTTTAAAAAAAACAAAATTAAAAAGATACGAAGTATGTCTTATTTGCATGGATACGCCGATGAAGTTTGGTCATTTGTTGGGACATGATTTATTATAAATAATGTTTCACTTACACTTGTAGGGTGGATTGAAGTGGCTAAAATTATTCCAATATGTAATAAAGATAGGATAAATTAGAAAAAGAGTACATGTGAGTATAATATTTTTGTGATATATATATTGAAGTGTCTTTTCTTTTCAATATGATTTAACGCTCAGTGATGTGAATAATTGAATGATAACTTCTCTTTTCAATTGACTTTGTGGACCATCAATTAATGTTCTTTTTAGAGTTAAAAAGCTCAACCATGCTACGCTTACACCACAAATTATACCCCATTTGTACACCGCTGTTATATACAAACATTTTGATGGTTTACACCGAGACAAGTGTTGGTGCGTTAACAAAAATTTACACGGACACAAAGTGTTGGTGCATTAACAAAAATTAGTTTTGCACCAACACAAAGTATTGGTGCAAGCTGTTGGAATTTTTGGCATTTTTAATAGGCATTAAATGGACCAATTTGGGTATATTTGTTAATAGGTCCACTAACGGTTTTAACCGTTAATTAATGGACGTGTGTTCTCTTAAATGAGATAAATGTTTTGACAAATATTACGCCAAAAATGGTAAAGGGTGAATGAGAAATTGATTCTCAGAGTTAACCCGTTAATTAAAGAATATGGTGAGGATTGCAATTTTTGCAATTTTACTGAACCAATCTTCTTTTATTAATTTTACGTATTGTTTAAANATTTTTGGCATTTTTAATAGGCATTAAATGGACCAATTTGGGTATATTTGTTAATAGGTCCACTAACGGTTTTAACCGTTAATTAATGGACGTGTGTTCTCTTAAATGAGATAAATGTTTTGACAAATATTACGCCAAAAATGGTAAAGGGTGAATGAGAAATTGATTCTCAGAGTTAACCCGTTAATTAAAGAATATGGTGAGGATTGCAATTTTTGCAATTTTACTGAACCAATCTTCTTTTATTAATTTTACGTATTGTTTAAAATTAGTCCTTTCTTACGGAGTTAACTGGCCATTAATCTCCAATTATTCGGGACAAATTTTAAACGGAGCGTAGCGTAACGGACGTGTTAATGGCTAATTAATCACCATTAACACGGTATTAAGTGTGTCACAAATGCCATGGATTTATGGTGTAGGAGTTACATTTTTTAATTGGCTTGGTTATAAAATCAAAGGCTCTCTCCATTCTCTTTTGTGGTGGTTGTTTCATACGTGAGGAAGGAAAAAGAAAGGAAAAGTACTTCCTTGTTTTTATATAGAGAGCTCTTGATTTTCCGGCCAACTTTCCGGCAATTCCCTTCAAAGTTTTTTGGTCGTCAACATTCCTACATTGTTCTTGTTCGTTGGTGTGTGGTTGGTCCGTTCAATCTCCACACACGATAGCGGTTTTATCCTGGGAGGAGAGTGCCCACGTTTTCCCAGTACGGTAGGCGGGCACTACTACCTTAAGGACAGCTCCGGCGACTCCGCTGTCCTTCCACGGTGTTTTGTTTTTGCAGGTACAACTCATAAAGACCTCGCTGCTTTCTGCCCTAGGACATAATGTCCTTGTTGTCCAGTGCATAATGTCCTTGCAGCCCAGTGCATGACGTCCTTGCTGTCTAGTGCATAATGACCTCGTTGTCCAGTGTTTACTGTCCTCATACAACGAGACTTTTTTAGAAGATATAGAAATTTAATTTCTATTCTTTTTTATTTTGTAATATTCTGAATAAGTTATAAATTCAGAATTTTATTTATTTTTATTACCGGGGCCGTTCATCTTTCCCGTCCGTTGTAATCCGTACAAAAATTATAACACAAGCCTGCGGGGTACAAAGTGTGGTACAAAAACTTGGGGTACAAATAGCTTTATCCTAAAAAGCTTAGTTTTGACTTCGGATATGATGCTAAAGATTACTCATTATCTCTACATAGATTGAGGAAGGTTCTCAAGATGAAGTTTACTAAAGAACATTGATGTAATGAACTTGATTTTTGTATTCTGATGTTTATTTTTATATGATCCAAACATGGTTAAAATAAGTCAGAAGACAATGAAAATTTGGTTAATAACTTTGGCATTACCATTTTGACCCAAATGAATAAAACATACATAAACTGTCTAAGTAAAAAATGGGTTGTATTTTATCAAGTAAATGCTACTAAAAATTGTGAAATACATAAATTGTCTAAGTAAAAAATGGGTTGTATTTTATCAAGTAAATGCTGCTAAAATTGTGAAATGGATGTAAAACATCAAAAATTTCACAATTTTTTTTTATCTTTGACAGTTAAAATGTAATATGTAAAACATAAAAGTTGAGTTTGAACACATTATTTGTCTTGAAAAAAATCTCAGGATGGAAGTTTTGAAAAACCAAAAGAGTTTGTTAGCTTCTTTTTTGGAAAGATGTATATTTTCAAGGTTGAGGTAAACTCTAAGGGATATGAACCGAAGCCAACATGAACACCCTTTTAGAGTGTCAAGAATATGCCACGATGATACTCCCATAAAAAAATACTTGGAATATGTTCGAGCAATATAAAACCGCATGGTGTTAGACCACTGTACTCCATTGAGGAAGATTTTTTGAATAATATGCAGGCTAAATCAATCGAGTCTTTGAAGGATTCCACTAAGGTTAGTTATACATATTTTAATTTAATAGGTGTTTCTTAATGACATTTTAAAATGATTGTAATCAATGATTGACCTATTTTACGTAGAAGATGGGGAATACGTAGTATACGGTACCATCAGGTGTGTGGATGATAGAGCTTCTCTAATCGATTTATACCAGCATGTAGGTGTGGGTAAGAAGTGGTTCCACGGAATCGCTTTCACTACTGCAGCGATTGTAAAAAACGTGTTGTGAATGTGATTCCAAGGTAAAACGCCCACAAGATATTAATCTGACTTTTTACACCTAGACTTTTGGCATTTAAATATACTCTCGGTAGAAACTTTAGCATTTTATTCTATGTTTCTAGACAAATTTTGTTTACTAATTACTACCTCCGTACCAGAGTATTTGTCCACTTTCATTTTTACACACCATCCAATACACTTCTTTGATCCATTTTATCTTATAATTTGTATATTAAAAAATTATAGAAATTATATATTAATAATCTATATGTTAAGACAAATCAAACAAGATCACACATGACTATATTTAGGCTTACACATTGAGAGAATTTGATGAGTCAAAGTGCTTAGATGAACAGTTCCAAAAGTCAAAAGTGGACGAATACTCCGGGACGGAGGGAGTACATACGAAGTAATTTGCACCGAACTATTTTTAGCAAGTTTTTTTTAGTTTTATGTTCTAATATTTAATTGGCATATTTATTTACTCGCTTTAAATTTGTCTAATTTGACTAAAAATAACTGAATTATATGGATACTTTGGAATGGACCAATGGATATATGAATATATGCAGGTATCGATTTAAGGCTAAAGTGATCGATGCATCAGATATTACAACTTTTGTAACATTTGAGAGCGTGTGATGTTTATTGTTGCATAAGTCATGTTCCAAGATGCTGAAATTTTGTGAGGTATGTACACACAATATATAATCTTCCTTTCTCACAAAAGGTATAACTCAAAGTAGATGATGTTCATAATTGCCTACATAGGATGTGTGCAAAGAAGAAATGAACAACTAGATGTGTTCAAGCAAATGCTTCTAGATAAATTATTTATCTTCAAGGTTGAGTTTAGGACCACAAGCTTCAATTACTTTGAACCTACCTACGATGTGATTGACATATGCTTTAATGACTCGATTATTACAAAATTTAAGGAGTTTCGCTCTCCCTTTTTCTCTCCTCAAGTTTGGAATGAAAACATTTACTTAAAGTTCATTGTATAGCTATGTTCAAAGATGGAATATTTATGAGTGATAATTTGTATATCGTCTCTTGAATGGAGACTAATAAGACCATTGGATTTTCAACTATAGAAAAGGAATAATCTTTCGCAAAGGTATTGAAATCCAAGTTATTGTGATTCTCCTAATGTGTGTTAGCAATTATTTAATTTGCACTTTCTTACTCTATAAAATACCATTCTATTGCCACAAATTCCAATTGGGAGATCACCCTGCATATTGATATTAAAAAATTATGGAAAGTAATTGCAATAATTTTGAGCAATTGCACGTTACGTAGGTAGTGTTGCAAACTCCTCTGCTCAATAGCGACACTACATACAGAGAGAAGACCCAATTATAAAAGAAATACAAAAAATTCATAAAAGATGATGATGATGATGATGATGATACGCACCGGTAAAAATTTCTAGCACAATAAATTCTTTGAAGGTGAATTAAGAGTAGAAATCATCCTAAATAGGACTAAAACATAGAGAAAAGTACCAAAATAGGACTTTCATGTTTTTTTTTCGGAATAGGACTTTGCACTGTCGTAATGTGACTTTGCATTGTGGTAATGTGGCAGTGTACATGTGCAAATTACTATACTTTTTTGGTAATGTATATGACCATGTTTGATAATGTAAGTCCTATTTCAGGAATAAAAACATGGAAGTCCTATTTTGGTATATTCTCAACGTGTGCCATCAAACAAGGGAGCCCAAAAGCAGAACTAATTCAACAGGCAAGTTTAATCATATGGGATGAAGCATGTATGATGAATAGATTTGCTTTTGAGGCATTGGATCGCACGATGCGAGATCTAATGAAGTTCGCTAATCCAAACTCAATAAATGAACCATTTGGAGGGAAAACGGTTGTACTCGGAGGTGATTTTAGACAAATTCTTCTTGTTTTACCCAGAGCTTCGAGAGAGGCAATTGTAGGTGCTACCATTAATTCTTCAAATTTGTGGTCTTATTGTAGAGTTTTTAAGTTGACGAAGAATATGAGATTGCATTCATCAACGTCCTCTTGCGTAGATAGAGACACACAAGACTTTTCTGATTGGATAATCGAAGTTGGAGATGGAAAGCTTGGACAAGTGATTGATGGAACTGCTGACATTGAAATTCCTCACGAATTTTTGATTCTAGATAACAGTTCTCCCCTCAAAAGTATAGTGGACTTTACTTATCAGAACTTATTGGAGAATATAAGAAGTTATTCTTTTTTTGAAGACAGGGCACTACTAGCACCTACGCTCGAAGTTGTAGACATGGTAAATGAATTTGTCTTATCCCTCATTCCCGGAGATGAAATGGTGTACTTGAGTTCTGATTCGTCATGCCAAGCAGATTCAGATGTAGGTATTGATGGCGACTGGATAACAGTTGAGTTTTTGAATGATATCAAGTGTTCGGGAATCCCAAACCACATGATAGTTTTAAAAAAAGGGGTACAATTTATGTTACTGAGGAACATTGACCAGACATCTGGATTATGTAATGGTACAAGATTAATTGTTGACGAGATGCGAAAGAATGTTATTGGTGCTATTGTGCTTTCGGGAAATCGAGTGGGTGAAAAAGTTTACATACCCCGGATGAATTTGGTACCGTCTGATCTAGGACTACCTCTGAAGTTCTAGAGAAGACAATTTCCAATAGTCTTATGTTTTGCTATGACTATTAACAAAAGTCAAGGTCAAACATTGTCATTTGTTGGATTATTTTTAACCAAGTCAGTGTTCGCTCATGGTCAGCTTTATGTTGCTGTTTCGCGAGTGAAGACAAAGACAGGATTAAAAATATTAGTCTTAGATGACAATGGAAATCCTTGCAGTCATACCAAAAATGTTGTATACCCTGAAGTCTTTCAAAAAATTTGGTATTAAAACAAAATTTGTTGGATGTAGATTCAATTCCTTAAATATTATTCTTTTTACTTTGCCTTTCTTTTATGTGTTATTATAAATCATGCATGAAGTATATTTTCTTTCTTGCGGAAAAAAATATTACATTGAAAAAATTCAGAATCGACAAGATATTCGTTCGACCCCGTGCATTGCACGGGTAGGAATACTAGTACTAGTACTAGTCTTTATATACAAAATTTGAGAGTTGGGCTTCTAGAATTGTGACATGTGGCGCGTTTATTAGACAATTTTTTTAGCATGTCAAAATGACATGTCATCAAGTTATATTTAAAGAATTAGTTAACAAAAAAACTTATTCAATGAAAATTAAATTTCGTATTTGTTACATACAAATTTCTCGGCATAATCGCGTTAAAAAACTTTTATATCTTGATTCATTGTTGGAAAATATTTAAATTAAATAATATATTTGTAAATTGAAAAAAGTACTCATATTCAAAAACAATAATCAAAATAAATAAATTTATTCTAAGAACCGATAGATTGGTAGGACTAAAAGAAATTATATATGAATATTTTTTTACTTTGAATTAATACTAATTAGAGAGATTTTCCAACTTTGAAAAAAGAGAAACAAATATATAAAAGAAAAAGGATTTTTATGGGCATGTTTATTTCATAGAGCAATAATTTTATATCGTATATATTAAAAAAATTCTAAGTCAAATAACAAGTATGTTCCATTTTAAAATTAGTATTTTTCATTTTTAAATTATTATTTACTATTACTAACTTTGTAAAAATTTATATATATGTTCCAAAAAATTACTATTTTTCATTAATAAATTTTAAAATGATGATGACTTAGTATGTGAGTATTTATGTGTAAGAAATTAATTATTAACTGGTGTTCCTAAATGAAACATTTATGGTATAATATTAACTATTATAAGTGTAATTTGTATTAATTAAAATTCTTGAAAATAAAAAAACATGCCTATTTTGACATTTATGTCAAAATAAAATAAATAAGTAATATTCAGCTGAGAAATGCGGGGCCCGTACAACGGGTAGAAAATGGGCCATTGTGTTATAATAAAATAAAGTCTATTCATTAATTTATTTAAAAATAATTAACATTATATTAATAAGAATAATATCTAGACCCTACTGTAGTAAGATTTAACTGGGTTGTTGTTGTATATTAATAACAATAATGAAATATCGAATTCATATTCTTCAAAATCAAAGGAAACTTCATTGCTTTTATTTTGGTCTGTAGGAGGCAATTGAGAGGTTTGAGAATTTTTTTTACCGCAGATCTATTTTTTTACAGAGTAAATTTTAATCCTCCTTCCTAGGCAGTGTTCAGTGGGACTAGGTTCTATTTATTGGTAGGTAGTAAAGCAAACATGTACATATGTATTGCTTTTCCCGTACATATGATGGTTATTACGCATACAGAAAGAGAGAGGTCGTCATCGGCTATAACCTTGCATCATCAAACACGTTCGAGAAATAATGTACTCTATGATGTGAGAAATGGTATTTTTGTTATTCTGAATTAAATATTCAATTTTTCCAGTAATTTTTTCCCAAAAAAAATTATACAGTGCTCCGATCCGGGAATAATTACACAATTCATCATGCTTTTGAGTGCATAAGAGACATATGGATCTATCTTCTATAATACATGTTTTAATTTCTTTGAAGATAATAATAAAACAATTACTCCGTATCTTTGTGTATTAACTAACTCTATGTATAAGATATATATTATAAACAATGTAAGAAAGTATTACGTAAATTAATATGGTGGATGCACTCGAGGTTGAATTTTCATCTCCCATGACTAAAATTTGTAACCTTTAGCGATCAAAAAAAGCTAAAAGATATTGTCAAAGAAAATGTTGACAAAGCTTCAATGTTTGAAGCTTGGATGATTTCCAATACACAATATAATGCGAGATAAAATTTGATGTATGCAAAGAATTTCCTGATTTTTTTGTGTACAATCATAAATTAAAGTGCGGAAATGGTTCCGATGTAACAAAGGTCATCAATAGGCAGACTACAATACGTGTTTACGAAAACCAGAGAGTTGTACTATTAACTGTCCAGTGAGGATGTACAAACTATTAGAGCTTGATGAGAGTTAACAATGTTCTACATAGCATATTTGAAGTAGCATGTGAAGCATTGGGGTTATTAACCGATGATAAAGAACTTATTGAAGGTATAAAAGAGGTTTCTAAGTTGATCGAATGAGAATATTTTGGAATCAAGGTACTTGAATATAAAGATAGTTTTTTAATGTATTAATCCATCTGAAACACATTATATGAAAACAAAAGTCTTTAATTGAGCACTGCATAGAAACAAATAATTCTTTTTTTGCAGAGCTTATAATCTCAGGAGAAGACCTAAAGAATTTATGTCTAATTGAGATTGAAAAGTTGCTTAATTGAAATGGAGGACCTTTAAAGGAATTCAAGTGCATGCCATTTGGAGATGACAATCAACTTAATAGATATCAAAATAGTTTTTTGATAGAGAAGTTGAACTATGACTAAGAAAAGTTGTCATTTGATCTTAGAGGATATTTATCTACGATAAATGAAGATCAGTGGAATATATCTAATGAAATAATGGAAGTCATGATAGCTGAAAGATGGAGTTCTTTTTTGTCCATGGTTACGGTGGAACTGGAAAAATATTTCTCTAGAGAGTCATTGTCTGCTTCTCTAAGGTCAAATGGTAAGGTTGTCTTGAATGTCGCATCCAACTACATTGTAGCATTGCTTTTGCCTAGGGGAAGGAGAGTTGAGATTTTTAATCCCTTTGGTGCTAATCGAGTGCTCATTTTGTGACAATAAACAATGGATTCCGAAAGCAGACCTAATCCAACAAGTAAGTATAATCATATGAGATTTATCATCTACGATGCATATATTTTCTTTTGAGACATTGGATTACACAATGAGAGATGTAATGAGGTTCTCCAATAATAAATTCATAAATGAACCATTCACAGGGAAAACATTTGTACTCAAAGAAGATTTATCCAAATTCTTTCAGTTTTACTCATAGCTTTGAGAGAGGAAACTGTTTCAGTTTTACTCGTAGCTTTGAGAGAGGAAATTGTAGGTGCTACCACCAAATCCTCACAAATGTAGTTGTATTGTAAAATTTATACGTTGATCAAAAATATGAGATTGCATTAATCTACACTCTCTTACACAGACAGACACATAAGCTTTTTCTGATTGAATAGTCAAAGTCAAAGATGGAAAATTTAGACAAGTGATCGATGAAACTACTGACATTGAAATTAAATCGTTCTGCATTCTTGATTCTTGAAATAAGTTATCCCCTCAAGAGTTATAGTGGACTTCACTTATCCGAACCTATTAGAGAACATGAATTTTTTTAGGATAGTGCACTATTAGCACCCGCACTCAAGTTTGTCGAATGGTACTGAATTTTTCTTATCCCTTATGCAAAGCCGATTTAAATGTAGCTGTTGAAGACAATTGGATAACACTTTAGTTTTTTTAATTAAATCAAATATTCGGGGATCCTAAACCACAAAATAGTTTTAAAAAGCGGGCTACTGACTATATCATTGAAGAACATTGACTAAATATCTGAATTGTGTAAAGATAGAAGATTAATCGTTTAGAAGTTGAGAAAGAACATTATCACTGCAATTGAGGTTTCATGAAATCAATTGAGAAAAGATTTATATACCCCGAATAAATTTGGAATCATCTGATTCAAGACTACCTAAGAAATTCTAGAGAAAATAATTCTCAATAGTTTTATATTTTACTATGACTATTAACGAAAGTTAAGGTCAAACATTGTCTTTTGTTGTATTATTTTTAACAAATTTAGTATTTAGTCATGGTTAGCTTTATGTTACTTTTTCACGAATGAAGGGAAAAACATGATTAAAAATATTGGTTTTAGATAACAATGGAAACCTTTACAACCATACCAAAAACGTTGTGCACCCTAAAGTCTTTCAAAAAATTAGAATTAAATAAGGTTTTTTCGAGTACACTTTCATTTCTTCAAATATGATTTATTCTACTGTTGTCGTTGTTGTGCATTGATTAAAAATCGTGTTAGAAATATATTTACTTGATTCTAGAGAATATATTACACTGAAAAAAATCGAAATCGACAAAAATTTTGTTTAACCCCGTGCGTCGCACGGGTCAAAATACTAGTCCTATATATATATGTAAAAGAGGGTTTCAAAGTTGTGGTGACGACACGTGTCATGCCACACGTGCATACTAATGACACGTGTCCCGCCACGCGTATATCACATGACACATGTACGTCCATCCATGCATGTGAGTTAATTTTGTATTAAATAATTCGTATTTTTATTTTTTATAAACTCTTCACTTTCCAACAATAAAAAACTATTATTTTTATTAACTTTTTATAAACTCTTCACTTTCTGACTATGTTAAAACCAATTTATTGTTTTGACGTATCTTAAAAATATATGCACGATTATTTTATAATTTTAGAAAACTTATGTATATAATTTATTGATTAAAAAGATGTTGCTTATAATTTTTAAAATTATCCATCATATCAAAAAAAACTAATTACATATAAATTTTATCACACGTGCATCTTTATTAAATTCATAACATATTTTAGTTGTTTTTCTTATTACATTACTTATTTTACTATATTTTTTTCAGCAAACTAAACAAAGTAAAAATTTAATTGAAGGATTACATGTGGCACATACAAATATGCATTATCTAATGATGTGACATTCCTTAATTGATCTATTCGAGATTTTTATATTAATTTTTATTAATTAAAACAATTTTCATTATTATTTTATTTGATGACCATTAATTTTGCATAAAATGTTTATGTCATGGAGGCACTACACCTCCCCACATGTCATGTGGCACATGTATATATTTATTATTATTAAATTTTTATAAAAACTTCACTTTCTTACATTAAATAACTTATATTAAATTTTTATAAATCCTTCACTTTCTTA
>OOIL02006618.1:915686-962682 GCA_900332095.2 Cuscuta campestris
TGTGTGTGTGTGTGTGTATGTATGTATGTATGTATATGTATGTAAAAGATAGTTTAGGGGTTGTAGTGTTGACACATGTCATACGTGACAAGGCAGTAAACGCCAACGCGTACAGACCTCAAACATTAAACGCCAACGTGTAGGCCAATGTGTGCAGACACTAAGCATTGATGTTCATCTTTCGCAATTCTCGCTTCAATAGTAACATGTACAGACGCCCAGCCGTCATATATCCCCAACGAGCATCAAAACACCAAAATGAACATCAACCGGTACAATGCCAAAATGAACATTTAAAATCATTACAAAAAATGAATCTCTTCAACCACCAACATCAAATTAAAAAACCCCAAAATAGAATAATATCACTCTTCACATTTCACAAAACAAAAAGATACAATGTAGCCTTTCAAAATCCTACAAAACCAAAACATACACAACCCTTTAACACATGCCCAAGCGTAGCACGGAAGAAAATTAAATCATAAACCAAACTCTTCATTTTCAACCATCGCATCAATAACATTATGACAACGAGCCCTAATAACAAGCCCGTGCGTAGCACGGGATAGAAAACTAGTATATATATAAAGGAGAGTTAAACAATTGTGGGGATGCCATGTGTCAAGCCAAGTAGACTATTTTTTGTGCTTATTTGGACAATTGTTTGCTGACCCATCAAATAAAACAAATACAACAATCTTCGTACTGGTGATTGCTATCCACTGCCGTCCTTTCTATTTCCCATCCATTTTGCCTCTTTGGGTTCACAATCAACGGCGATCAAGAGTTCCCAGCGGCCATCAACAGTCGTCTAGCGCAAGAGTTCCACCACACTTCTTCCTCTCTGTAATGCCTGCCCGATTCTTCTAATGACGAATCTAGGGATTTAATCGGCGACCGTCTGCTTCCTCAGGCTGTTCGTCTTCCTTCCTCCACTGCACGAGCTTCATTTTTTCATGATTTCAAATACGGAGTAACCAGATTTGGTTTGAAATATGCTGAACAGGTACATGCCTCAGGCTGTTCGTCTTCAATTTTAAGGATTGTCTAAAATTGAATTTCTTGGTTTGCATTTATTGGGTCTTCAAATTTATTCTGACTTTTATGTTTAATGTGTTTTTAGATTTAAAATCTTGATCAAGTATGGTATACTACCTGCATTGGGTTCCTTCAACCTAGCCAACGATTTGAATAATCCTTTTGTTCCTCCAGATTTCCTTGAGTCGAAGTTCTTGAAAGACAACTAGGATGGATGGAGGAGGAGCATGAGCTGGAGGAGGGGGATAATCAGGTAAGCTCTTGAAAGACAATAAAAATCTGCAATATAAGTGTACACTATAGCGTCTAATTGGCTTGAATTTGTTATCATGAGCTTTCTGATATGTATACACTTTTTCCAGTACATGCACATCTATTATTTTTATAGAAATTGGATTGTTTTGTTTAGATGTTATGATTATGACTATTTATTTGAATTAAAACAATTTGGGGAAGGCTTAAGATCTTTGCATAATAATAATGAACAGGATAAAAAAACTTTCACTCTCTTTTTAACCCCTCTCGATGGGTAAAGAGAGAGGTAAGCAAGAAATCTCAGGTATCCTCCATGGAACCTACAACGAGAAGTGCTTCTATTGCAACGAATGACCAGTCTTAGGCTTCAACTGTGAGCAATTCATCAAAATAGATTTATTTATGTTTTTGTTAAAATAGATTTATATCTGCTTTCATTTCAGGTGCATTGCACCTATCAGATTATTATTTTTCTCCTGATTGCTCACTTTAGCCTTCCACCTTCCATGTACTTCAGGTTCCTTTCCTTCCTTCGGTGATTATTTTGGTATAATTTATAAGCAGGTCAGCCATTTCAGGAATTCTCCTCTGTATTTTCACCAATAATTTGTATTTAAAAGATAGCATACATGATACACCCAAAGCTTTATTGCGACTAAAGTACTCATGTAGTGTATCATAGGGCGTGTGCAAAACAGAGAGGTATTTACCATCCACATCATTACAACGTCCATTTATTTCAACACCATCAACTTTGCCTCTTTGGATTCACCATCAACGGCGATCAAAAGTTCCACCGACCACCATCAACGACGATCAAGAGCTCCACCGGTTGGTGCAAGAGTTCCCAGCGGCCATCAACCGTTGTCTGGCGCAAGAGTTCCACCACAGTTCTTCCTCTCCGTTACACCTTCTTGCTTGATTCTTCTAACAGAGGTGACGAATCTAGGGATTGAATTGCCGACTGTCTACTTACTCGGGTTGTTCGTCTTCCTCCATCCACAAAGTGCCCCACGTATTCAATCCAATAGTCATAACGACGTGTTTGATGTAGACAAAGTCAACAGACATGCTCAACAAGTAAGCCAATGCCCAAGCATAAGCAGTTAGGGTGATCTGATAATCTGTCATGACATAAACCACACTTCCTGCAAAGATGGTACATAGGGACAAAAACGTCTTTAGTGTTGGCCAAGGCTGGTGGAGATATAAGGTCTCCCCTATTGCCACAAAGATGGGGACTGCTGATCTGAAGACAATAAAAGTGTCAACATTGGCATGTAGGAGAAGCTCACTGTTTGTGAAAAGAGAAAGCTAAAAAATTATTGCTACAGGTAGGAATCTCCACAAGGTGACAAGCTCAAGATTGTCGCGTTCTATCAATTTGAGCCACCCACATAAGATGTATTTGAATGTTGTGTTGGTGATTTAAGAATATTGAATGTCTTATTGGGAGCAATGTCGCGTTCTATCAAATACAGAGTAACCAAATCTGGTGCACTTTTGTGTGTATGAATTTCCGGGTTGCATTTTTGTGTGTGTGTGAGATTTATTTTTGTATTCCGTTTATGTTTTAGTCGGAAGAGGAACTAATCAGAGCTAGGGATTCGCTGATCGATGGAGATGCGGCATTATATTAGAGATTCCACATCCAAACTTGCTCCCAAATGATATTGGGGTGAGAATGCAGAAAAGATTGAGCACTTTCTCTGGATTTGTCCCAAAGCTTAAAAGGTCTGGTATCACTTCTAGATGACCACAGGTGAAATGGTCCTAGATTATTATTCTATTATTCAAGTTTTGATGCACTAAATTTCTGTTATCTTAACCCTGATTGGCATACTCTGTACAATGATGGGGACCAATTAGCATATAGGGAATTGCTACAGGATTGGAAACTATTATAATGAGTAATCACCTCATATGGTGTAATTTCCAGCTATCAAACTGAAGTGAATGTTATTGGAAACTATTATAATGAGCAACATAGTACTGTTTGTTGACACCTCATATGGTGTAATTACTCGCTATCAGGTATATTTTTACAATATAACAAACCATTGTTAGGACTATCATGTTATGGTGTATATAAGAAAATGTAGGTCAATATTATCATGGAAACATACCAGAGTTAACATTTCTTTAACACCTCTAAATAATGAAATCCAGGCTTAATGAAACTGATCAACCAAAGCATATATCCTTGATTCTTACACAATTACTACACTTACTAAACCTGATAGAAAAATGAATAGAGGGACAGTAAAACATGGTTCAGGAATTAAGGGGATGTAAAAAGTACCTTACAGGTCCATATGTGTAAGGAATAAAGCCATGAAGCCATATGTATCCACTATATTTTGAAATCATAAATCAATATGGTCCTTGAATCAGAAAAGCCACAAATCAGAAACTGCTAATCAATTTGAAATAACGTAGAGTTTAGTGATTCATTGACTTTTGCTACCTCACACTTTGAGAAAAAATTGTTTTGGATAAATAATTTGCAATAGTCAGTTACACCTGCTTGCTTGATCTCTGTAACACCTGCTTACTTGATCTCATGAACCCGAGGGGCATCAATTCCAATAATTTAGCGCGGGAACCATCTTTGTTCGTGGTTCCGGATGACTTTTAGGTGAAGCCTTTGTCCCTCTCAATAAATATTGATTTAATGAGGGAAGAGAATGTGGGTTTTAGTGACATGGAAGAGCAATTGGTCACTGTCGGCATGCAAGAGGTAACACCTGCTTGCTTGATTCTTCTAACAGAGGTGACGAATATAGGGATTGAATTGCCGACTGTCTACTTCCTCAGGTTGTTCGTCTTCCTCCCTCCACCGCACGAGCTTCATTTTTTCGTGATTTCAAATACGGGGCAACCAAATTTGGTTTGAAACAAGCTGAAAAGGTACATGCACTTTTGTGTGTATGAATTTCCGGGTTGCATTTTTGTGTGTGTGTGTGATTTATTTTGGTATTCCGTTTATGTTTTAGTGGGAAGAGGAACTAATCCGAGCTAGGGATTGATAAATATTTAGAAACTGCAAAGGATTTTGAAATCACATTTTCTAATTCATCACTTTTATGAATAAGTCTGTTTTACTCTTGAATGTATTTTTCTTGAGGTGTGCTAGGGGTATCCCAAACTTTGTACCCCAACTTGCACACCACTGTACCACACATAGATAATGGTTATCTGTGTGTCTGTGATACACATACACTACTGGTGTGCAAGTTGGAGTACAAAGTTTGGAATACCCCTAGAAATTTCCAATTTTCTATCTCCCGATATACTATCGACTCTAATTATATTCCTTTCATTCGCAGGCAAGGGCTATGAAGCACTAAACTTTATCATGTTGCAGTTCAAATGCTTGAATCATCTGGGAGGTTTTGATAGGTAGTATCCATCATAAAAAAGGTTTATATCACTTCTTGAATAAATCATTTTATAATCACTACAAACTCAATATTTTTTCTATAATACATCACACTCATTAATACTTGAGTGGCGGTGGGAGTTCTTTTTCCAACTATTAGGTGTTTAGAGCCGAACAAACAGCTGCCCAAATTTGAGTATTTCTCGGATCAGGAATAAGCAATGGGATGGAGATGCTCTAATTCACTGGGATGGAGATGCTTTAACATGGGTATCCAAGTTTCCTTTTTCATTTTTTATTTATCTATATTATCTAATTAAACAAAAATGTATGACTTTATGATGCACGATGAAGGAATTTTTTGAAGCTGCCCATATTTGGTTGATGAGGTATGTTATCTACTCCATATTAAATCTTAGTTGTACTATTGAAAAGGGTAAAATAGTTGATGCATTGAAAGTTCTAGAAAAAGATAGTCGATCATAATATAGTCTCTACCCTAAAATTTAATTTTAAACCAAATTTAATTATTGAAGGCAAAGACGTTGCACACATCGTGTGCATATTTTATCTATTTATGAATTTATTTATTTATTTATTTATTTATTTATTTTCATGGTTGTATTCGGTTAATTCGATCGATTGATTTTGGAATGAAAGATGAAACACGTGGAAAGGAGAGTTTGAAGTTGTGGTCTTCACGGATGGGGCTGAATTAGATGAACAATCAATGTGAAAGACACTTAGCTATGAAAGAACATTAGTAAGTAGTGGAGTTGGTAGGAGCATAGACTCGGTCACGAAGAAGATTGGGAAATGTACTGCAACAGATATGGTCAAGGTGTCTTGATAATGAGAGGCTTACAACATCAAGAACAAAGAGCTACTTAGCACAGATATGCTATTGGATTTTGATTAATGAGGAGGTACTACTATAACTTATCTTGGGTTTAGGGGTGTACTTTAGTAAACCTTTTTTTTATTCCTTATGTTATTATGTTGCGTTTTAACATCTTTTCATTAACATGGATTTTGAAATGAAACTTTGAAATATTCTTAAATATTAGAAGGAGACCATTATTTTGAGGCTCTTGGTATCTTTTTGAGTTTATGGACCTCTAGAACTATGATAGTTTGTAGTTGTTAACATCTGTTTGGGTTAATCAAAAGGGTGCACAACTATCTTTCCTTTCTTCTAATTCACAACATGGAGGATCCTAGAAAAAGGAAAACATATGAATCCAAATATTTAAAAATGCTCAAATTGGAAAGGTTCTAAATACTGTATACTGGTGTACATATTATATACTTATCATTTTACTATAAAAGGTTTTCTGCTAATTAAGTTATGACATAGGCGAATCTCAATATCATGTGGTGAATCTCACATGCTACGTAGTACGACAAATTCCTACATGAGGACAATGCCTACGCGAGAACAACATTCATTAACAATAAGCTCCCACATGAGGACAATGCCTATGCAAGGACAAAACAAAATTCGCACAGGTTAGCACCTCCACTATTTTTATCTAGAATTGCTAAAACTATGTTTGGTTCAAGAAACTTAAAATGGAAAATAAAAGAAAATCAGGGAGAATATATTTTGAATCCAGTGTGTTTATCATTACGACCTGTTTAATATGTTTTTGGAGATATACTTTGAGTTTTTATTGATCCTCTATCATCATTGGACCAATATTGACTAAACTATGAAGTTATGTTGTTTTAAATCTTTTGGGATTATGTTTCTTGAAGCAAGCTTATGTTTATTGCAGGAGTGTAGTTTGCATATTGAAATTGGAGCTAACTGTATAAACTAAGGCATATGTCAATCTAAATTACAAGGCTTAAATTTACTATATAAATGCGGATGCCGCTAGGGGGTTAAGAAGCTCCAACCCATTCTTTGTTGTCTTGGTCTGAATACTGAAGTTAGGTAATTACCACAGATTTAGTATATTCACCTCATATATAAGTCTTTTCCTTCATTACTTGAAAATCTATTTTTTCCCAACAAAAAAAGGACATGTTCCCATTTTCCTTTCTTGCAATACAACCCAAAATCTACAGTATGCAAGCATGCTCATAATCTGGGATTAGTTAGTGCAGGATGACCTGACTCGACTGCTCAACTAGATTTTTAAGCCTCATCTTTGTTTTTGTTATTGTATTTGTGTTTTTTTCCTTTTATGCAAATATGCAATTGCTTCTACAGTATGTTATCCACGTTCATCTCACCAACGAATTAGCTTATCATGTTTTTTATATTAGAGCAACAACCTTGATTAGAATAAGCAAACTCATGATTCTGATTAGTTAGCTACTAAAGTACATTGCATTTACTACATGATGTTAATGTTTGTTTAGTCATGTGCAATTCCAAATCTAATAGATATATTGTTGAAATGATGAAAAACACATGGAAATGAAACAGAGAGAATCAGAAAGAGGAGAAACAAGCCTCACGCCCTACGGGTGAGGTATGCTCTGCCTGTGCAAACTGCGCTTATCATGTTGCCCGCAATAGAAAGTGCGAGCCTGTAAAGTTAATCAGCACAGAATTACTCATTTTCAATTGATTTATTCATGAATATGGATTAGACATTTGGAGTGAGAAGGCTATCCGTAGAAATACAATCAAAACTAGCAGCATGACGTATCTCTGCCATGATGTATCTCTACCATGTGCCCCGTCATTTCAAGACCAAATTTAGAGAGAGTGCGTTCTTTGAGGTAGCAATTGTGTCTTAGTCGAGAGCCTATAACTGATTCCAGATGTTCGTGTTCTGAATTGACTTCAATTTTATTTTGTAATTTTAGACACTCAAGCTGCTCCAAGAAAGAAACATTATCATCATAACTGGATATTTTATGTGAGTTTCTTTATTTAGTATCACTTCAATTTGGCATTTGAAGTATTAATACAAATTAAGTTTTGGTGATTCTACTATCCCAATGGTACTTTTCAAGATATGATTTTCAAACTTTTGTCATTGTTGGATGGATGAAATTGAAATTCATTTTATATTTATAATTATGTTTTTCCTTTGAGATCATGATTTGGTTTATCCAATTGTCGGTTTACTACATACTTTCACTCTAACCTCTCATATTCTCTTTGCTTGATCAAATATGGTTCTTTTTAGATATCGTTAAGAGCTAATTTTACATTTGTCTCACATCCATTTTAGATATGTTAGTTACTGCAAAACACAAGTTCCATTTCTTTATTAACAATTTGTAAACCATTATCTTTCCACAAGAAATGTCCTACTTACCAAATATTTTTCTACACTACTAAAAATGAAATATTCCGTAAAACGCACATATTTCTGGAGAAAAAGTCTAGCTCACCATTATCCCGTTGCGACATATCTTTAATACGAAAATATTACAACAAAATATTTAAAAAAGAGCATGTTACCCAAGCCCGTGCGAAGCACGGGGTAGAAAACTAGTTGTATTGTAATTTGCAGCACAAAGTGCATCACATACACTAACACATTGTGCATTAACAAGTACAAATTCATGATTATAAAATCCTCATTACAAAGCTTTCAAACAAATCTAAAGTGTTTCCCCAAAAAATACATTACAAAGCACATAAATCATTACAAAGAGTTTCACAAAAATAAAAGACCCCTAAAACTGTAAAGTAAAAATGCTAACCAACAAAGACATCGGAAATCAGCCATGTGTTCAGACCTGCAGTCTAGGCTTAATGGTAAGCCAACCAACAAAGACTCTAGAAATGCAAGCACCATCACGTACTCTACAATTGCCATACCTGCAAGGGAAAATAATATTAAAAAAAAGTAGGGGGTATGATTTTCACCACTCCTTGGGAGTACCATAACGAAGTAATGGCGAACAAATGGAATTCAGAAGAAGCATAGTACCTTTTCACAGACAATAATGTTATATGAAGTTCAAATAACAGAACTTAACCATCTATGCCATACAATTCACACAGTGAATGTGATTAAACTCTTGATAAAACTCTGGCAGTGAATGTGATAAAACTCTTGGTAAGAAGAATCAATCTGGCACTGAATGTGATAAAACTCTTGAACCAGACCAAAAAAAGTTTTCATGGGCTAAAGCAGGTCATCTAGAAAAAATATTTTGTCTATCCGAAACTAGTGGAACATATTCTCTTTGTGTTTTTTAGCATTCTTGAGTGTCAGTGCGTGTGATACTATTAACCAAATAGCCAACCTCTTAGGTAATCTATAGTTCTCAAAAGAAGATTCCAAATTTACTCTTTTAAGTAATAGTTTTATTGAAGTGTGCTAAGCTTTAAGTTGGTATTGCCAGGTCGAGCTAGTATATTTCCTCTACAAGAGGGATCTTGTCTACCGGATACCATAAAAATCTTATATGCTACACAAGAATCACTATGTAGAATGATCAATAATTCTAAATTACTTTGGAATTAGCATCATACCTGCGTTGGAGGAGTGGACGGAGAAGAAGGACTTCGTCGCAGGCTGCGAGTTGAAGCGGGAGAAGGAAGACCTGCGCTGGAGGAGTGGACGGAGAAGAAGGACAGAAATGAAGGACTTGGGAGAAGGGAGACCATCGCAGATGCCGGAGAAGAAGGACGGAGAGGTTGTGGAGGTTGAAGTGGGAGAAAGGAGATTTGGGATTTTTGGGGCAGGAGACGAAAAGCCACCCAAAAAAAAGAAAATTGAAAAAAAATTAAATTTTAAATATATTGGGTGGCATGCTTGGAGGCACAAGTGGTGCCTCTTTAGCATTTTCCAAAAAAATTTAACCTAAATTAAACCATATAAACCAAAAATCTAAACCCAAATTAGCCAAACCCAACATATAACCAAAAATCTACACAACCAAAAATCATATCCCATTCCCGATTGCTTTGCGGAGAAACTGTCCGTCGTATCTCAGATTCAAGGAGGCATCGATTCTTCATCTTTGATCCCTCATCTTCGATCCTTCACACGCGTCAATTCTTTATCTCGATCCTTCAGATGCTCACTAGATCTTTCCTTCGACGCTTCCCTCGCTTTTTGATGCTCGTTTGATCCAATTTTTGGAGCCCTAGATTCGTCTAATGCTTGGGCAACAGATTGTGAACTCAATTCCGGATTTTTGGAGGCGGATTCTGACGATTCGAAGGTCAACGCCATTGTCGTCACTATTCATCTCCGACTTTGGTGTTTTTATTCTACTCGATTCAAGCATAATTGATCGGTTATCTTTTGGGTTTCTAAGCGGTATTGATTCCTCTCTCAAGGTATGATGTTAGATTCCATATCCATTTGAATTTTCATTAGATTTGAAGATTTTTTAGGTTCTAATTCACTGTTCATTGTGTGACTTTGGAGTACGATTTGTATTCGTTCTTTTTGGTTTTCGGACATCTTTTTGTGGATTCTTGGTTGCCCCTTTTTAAATTGAGTATGTTGTACCGTTTTTTGAATTAATTGTTTGTGTTGGACATTTGAGATTACTTTTTTAGGGAGGTTCTAGTCAGTATGTATGGTAGAATAATTTTTTTGTCATTTGCCCAACTTTAATAGGGGCTCTTTGAGGCTGGAGGTTTGAGACTCTAGGGTCTGAAAATGACTAATTGGGGGCTTGTTGAGGCTGAGCTTCGAGACTGGTTTTGTGATGTCAAATTTTTATGTTGAGGATTGTTTAAGATGTGTTTGAGTTCTGGTTTTGAGGATGCTGCTGGGATGTTCAATTGAGGTTTCTAAATTGAAGTTTACCAAATGTAGTGAGGCTTCTAAGCCGAAAATGAACTTGGGGGCTAAGGAAAGTTGTGAAGGAACCTGCCTAGCAAGTTGGTGATGTCTTTTCTTGTACAAATCCATGAATGCATTAATCAAGTTGGGAATAAATTCCAGAAAGAGTTTGGATGTGGGTTCAATTTTTGCAGGTTTGTGATTCTATATATTATAGCTTCTTTCATTTCTTATTTTCTCCAATAGTTGTGACAAAACTGTCATTTTCACTTAGTTATTTTAATTAGCATTTTGAATGATCAGTTATGAAGATGCAAGCATATGATTTGTTCTCTCTAGAGGTGGCTGAAGAACAGAATTGAGCCTCATGTGTCCCCGAGCTAGTATTAAAGAAGCAGAAGATGGAACATGAGTGGGCACTGGCAGAGAAAAAAGAGACGATTGATGTTATCATAAAGAAAAATGTCGCCAAGCAGAAGATTATCGAGAGCTAAACAGTATGCTCAGGAATACGAAAACAGGTATTTTCTGTGCTTTTTGAGCTATTATGATGTCTATCAAAGTTTAGATCAATAAATACCACAAGTGAGAGTTCTATGGTTGTGTACATTGCAGTCATATTGAGTTTTCAATAGCAGCAAGGAATCATTACATTATACTATGCTCAACAAGGACGTGGGCAGTACTATGGCTACATGCTTATGGCTACATGCTTTGGGAGTCAGATTACACAAAGGCTTACACTGGAGGAGGAAAGAATAGTCTTTCTATTTCGTCCAACTGTTTTGGACTGTTATCTTTGTTATCATGGATTGTCTTGATCTACTTCTCTTGTAGTTAGGAGTATTTTTTTCTTTAGCAATAAAACTTTTTTTCTCCAAAAAACAAGTTAGATAGCAATTAGTTTTTTTCTAGTTAAAAAATAGTGGTAATTAATATTTGTGCAAAACACTATTGTATTTTCTACATTAAAAGAATAGTTGTAGTTAATATAGAAATCTTTATTTTAAAGAAGATCAATTAATATCTTCTTTAAATCAAGGAGTTCTATATTAATTACTATTATTTTTTTTAAAAAACAAATAATATGACATTAGCAACACTTGTAAGTGTGTCAAGCTATAAACACACATATAAATGCGGCAAAATAGGGTATTTACCACACATACTAAGTGTGGTTAATATATTCATTAGCCACACTTATTAAAAAGTGCGGCGAAAAATTCCCCACAATTACGTAGCCGCACTTAGGTCATGTGTGGCAAATGGTTTTTTCCACATTTATAAGTGTGGCGAACAACAAATTTAGGTGCGCCGAAACACTAATTTTCTCGTAGTGAGTGTGGTCCACCATGAAATGCTTCAGCGCTTCGGGGATGGCATCGGCGTGGACGAGCTGGAAGATGAGCTATTTGTCGTCCACGCAGAGCTGGAGAGTGGCCGACTTGTTGTCGTTGGGCCTCCATTCCAGGTCCAGGCCCACCACGACCGTCGGTTTGCCGGCGTGCTTGGACCGGATGTCGGAAACCCAATCGGTGACGTCGGCCGCTCTCTTGGTGACAGTGCATGGTTTCGATGGTGTACTTTGAATTGGTAGAGAAATACATGATGACTATTTTGATGATGCCCTCAATTGGCATTTCAATCGTTTACAGAAATCATATATTATCCGATTTTTGAATACACAGTAAAATTTTGAATATTTTTTTTTGATAAAAACTAGGGTGGGACGGTCCATATATGTTTTCATTCCATAGAATCTGTAGCTTAATTACCGTTAGTATGCAAACATTTCTGTTTTATCAGAGTAACTAATCCCTCCATCCAGAAATGTTCTTTCTATTTAACTTTTCACGCTCTCCAATATTACACTTTGACCATTAATATCTATATATATACATAGATATATTTTATAAAAATTTGATATTTAAAAACTATGTTTCATATATTATGAATATATTGATTTTAAATTTACATCATAATACAATGTGTTTTTTCCACAAATCTTTATTAAAATTTATAAACTTTGACCAAGAAAAGTCAAATGTGAAGAACATTTTCGGACGAAGGGATTAAAATTTATTTAGTACCAACCATATCAGAGTAAACACCTTTTATTATAAACAAGCAACCAACAAAATTACTCTCTGTCTCACAATGAATTGGAATGTCAGACTTTAGAATTTAAAATTCATGACAACTTTTTTTAAATATTTACTCCCTCCATCCCTTAAATATATACTCCCTCCCATTTTGACTTTTAAAGAATTTAAGGAGAGTATATTTCGGTGTTGACTTTCCAAAAATGTCTTTTGATGTAATGGATAAAGTAGGATGTAATGAGTAAATTAATTAATAGAGAAAAAGTGTGATGTGATAGGTAGATTAAAAATTAATAGGGGTAAAAGTAACTTTTTAATAGGAAAAGAGAAATATTTTTGGGATGGATGAAAAAGGAAAGGGGAAGTGTTTTGTGGGACAGAGGGATCGGAGTATTTTTTATCATTTATTTGACAAAATAAAATATTCTTGTCATATATTGTTTTGTAGAGCATTTTACATAGTTTTTAAATATGTAAATTTATTTTTTTTCTATAATAAGCTTCAAATAAAGAAAATTGGAATTATATGAGATTATTATTATTAATATTATTATTATTATTATTATTATTACTTCTGTCCCATTTATCTTTCCTAGAAGGCCGGAAGTACATATAACTTGTCCTGCCGGTCATACCCAGTCAAACTTATCCAATTATATTTACACCATAATTTGTGCAAAAAAAGGTTGATGGATAAATTAAATAATGTGTAAGCAAATGGCTTGAATTTGTTCCATACAGAACTAAAAGGTAGCACGTAACGTTTCACTGAATTGTGTCAAGTATGTTTTATACTCTTTATGATATATATTTTTGTATGATCTGCCATACATGCATGCCCTCATTAGCAACAATTATTGGACAATGACTTAATATGATTGACTCTGCCAATGTAGTCATTAGCAACTAATTTTGAATAATACGGAGTAACTGATTATTTCAATAACTATTCAAATTGTTATTAATATCCATTTGCAAAAAGTCTCCTCAACCTTTGAACTTCCAATGACCACTTCCAAGATAATAAGGCACGTGAGATATTAATTTATAATACCCATTGATTACTCCGTAAGGAAAAGGGTTCATTAATTACTTTCCCCACTTTTGGTATTTTACTCAGCGTAGTGCCATAGTTTTTGACAGAGTAGCATTTTTATTGTGTACTTGTCATTTTTGTTAAACTAAAAATGAACTAATTTAATACATACTCCGTCTAAAAAAGAATTACACTTTTTACTATTTGAAAATCATGTAATCTTTTTTTATTTAGTCGTTCTGATTGATTATTTGATAAAATAAATTATTTTTGTCACTTCTTATTTTGTATAACTTTTTGATGTAATTTTTAAGCATGTAAGTTTTATTTTTAATTTTTATACAAATCTTCAAAAAACAAATTTAAAAAATTTGAAATTTTATTTCGTTTTACTACCTCCGTCCCAGAGTATTTGTCCACTTTCATTTTTACAGACCATCCAATACATTTTTTTAATCCATTTTATCTTGTAATTTGTATATTAAAAAAATATAGAAATTACATATTAATAATCTATATGTTAAGACAAATCAAACAAGATCACACATGACTATATTTAAGCTTACCCATTAAGAGAATTTGATGAGTTAAAGTGGTTAGATGAATAATTACAAAATTTGGGGAGTACGGGCCTGTTCTTTAGGACTGAAAAAAGAGCGGGAAACTAGAAGGAACTGGAAGAAACTGGAAAAAACTGGAAGAAACTGGAAGAACTGGAAGAAACTGGAAGGAACTGGAAGGAACTAGAAGAAACTAGAAAAACTGAAAAAAATTAAAAAAACTTAAAAGAAATTGAAAAAACTAGAATAAATTTTAAAATCTAAAAAAAAGTTTTTAAATTTTTTTTATGTGTGGTTTTAAATTATTCTCATTCTGATTCTTGTTGATATAAATTATTATTATTACTATTATTATTATTATCATTATTATTATTATTATTATTATTCTTCTTCTCTTCTTCTTCTTGTTGTTGTTGTTGTTGTTGTTGTTGGTGGTGGTGGTGGTGGTGGTGGTGGTGGTGGTGTTATTACGTTATCCAAATGGTTGTCTTTAAAATAAAAAAAATATTACGAATATTATTTTTCATACATAAAAAGATATTTTAAAAAATTAATTAGAATATAAAATTAGCATAAATATCAAAATGTTAAATAGTTGAGAGTTATTATGGCTATGCTGTATTTATTATAAAATAATATATTTGTAATTATATTTTATACATTACAAGATTTTGTTTTAAATATCTGACATGTCACATAATGTAATCAAACTTATTTTTTCTTTAAGGATTGACAATTTATTTCCATTGTAACCCTATTTTTTGAATAAAAACATAGAACTGGTATTATTCATATTAAAAAGTTGAAGAAAAAAATAATGAATGTGAATCATAAAAATAGTGAGATGAAAAAATGAAATAATTTATAAATATAGTTATGAACATAAAAGTTGTAATTAAAAAATTGTAATAATTATAATAATAATATATTTTTTTAGATTTATTTGTGAGAAGGTAGAAAGAATTTGAAGAAAATAAATATAGTTGGAAGAAATTAGAAGAAACTAGAAAAAACTAGAAAAACTGGAAGAAACTGGAAGAAACTGGAAAAAACTGGAAGAAACTGAAAGAAACTGGAAGAAATTGGAAGAAACTGGAAAGAACTGGAAAGAACTCAAAGAAATGAAGTGTTGGGTCAACTCTTACACAACATGCCCTACATCGTAAGAGAGGCTTAAAAACTATGTGGCCCACACTCTGTATTCAGTAATCGGCTCTGTCAGTTCATCGTCGTCGTTGTCGCCGCCGCCTATAGCGACCTGAACCGAGCAATCTGGGAACGAAGCAACTCGCACATATTTACACATCTCAAGGTGTGCGAAGTCTTAATTTTCCATTTCAATTTTCGCCTTACAATGATTTTCAATCTGGTTTATAGGGTTTCTCACTTTTTGTTATGATTTTATTTGTTTCGATTGAAGAACACCTTGTTGTTAACTTGTTTGAGTTCTTTCTCCTAATTTGCTGCCTTTCAAATTTAACAATCCTTTGCAAAATTTAATGTGTGGTAGTAATTTAACAGGGGAGCTATGCTGTAAGGTTATGAATGTGATGAATTTCATCAGGCTAAAATACACCATTTGGTTCTTTTAACTTTATGAGTTATGCACGATTGGTCCTTCAAGTTTCTAAAATTCATGAGTAGTCCTTTAACGTTATGAGTTGTGTACGATTTGTCTTCAACTTTCAAAAGTCCATAAGTAGTCCTCTAAATACACGTCAATCCTTCAGATGAGGTCCTTTTGACTGTATACATTAAAAGCTAAATAGAATACTAGTTCCATATAATACGAGTAAGTTCTACTAGGTACGACTACTACGTATTATATGGAGCTAGTACTTCATTTAGCTTTTAACGTTTACCGTCAAAAGGGATAACGTGTATTTGGAGGACTATTTATGGACTTTTGAAACTTGAAGGACTAATCGTGCATAACTTATAAAGTTGAAGGACTTTTTATGGATTTTTGAAACTTGAAGGACCAACCGTGCATAACTGATAAAGTTGTAGGACCAATAGTGGAGTTTAGCCATTTGATGATGGGTTGAGGAAGTTCTTCTTTTTATCAATTTGAATTCTGCTCTTTAAAATATAAATTTAACAACAGTCCTTTGCAAATTTCAAGAACAAGCATTTGCGAAATATAACCAAACTTTCTAGTTTCCATCAATTTAACCAAATGCTAATTGTGCCAATTTCTAGGCCCTCTTCAATTCCTTTTAAGATGACAATCCGAGTGCTAAATCAAGAGATGGCAAATGAGCCAGTAATGGTTAAACAAAATTTCGTTGAAATTGGTAACAAAGCTCTATTGACAGCTAATGCGAGGAGGAGGTGGATTTTCGGGCTCGATGAAAATCAGAGATTCATATGGGTTGACCGTTGTGTGGTAAGAATTTTAATTCCTCTCTCTCTCTCTCTCTCTCTGTACATACACATTAGCATTGGTACGTGAGCTTAGTGCCCGATTTATTGTTACTGACTTACGGCTATGTTTTTTGGGAAGTATTTTTGTAGTTTTTTCTAGAGTTTGTGTAGTGTGAATGGTATTAATGTGGGTTTAAGAGCATATGTAGTAGGCGTATGTGACATCTATGTTTAAAGTTGATTTGGGAAATTGTCAAAACCTACAAAAAACACTTCTTTGAACATTCATAGGTTTTTACGTAGAACATTTTCATTCATCTGTAAACAACACAAAAAAAACAGAGATGTAAACAATGGCTTAACAGTTAACACAGAAGAAATCGTTGTACACTCTTCCAACAGAATTTCAGCCCAAACAAACCAGCATTGTTGTACACTCTTCCAACAGGATTTCAGCCCAAACAAACCAGTAATAATATATCTACATGAACCTCACAAAATGTAACGAAAGAACTAAATAGGTAATTCATATCAATCAAAATTTGTTACCGAAAGCTGTACAGAGGTTAGAGGTACTTCATATCCATTAATCAAGTTGTGTGCATTTAATTGCTATCCTTCTATCACCAGCCAACTCGTTTTGTTTTGTTTTTTATGGGATAATTAAAAGTAAATAATGTATGGGATGAGTGGATGACCACCCTGAGCTATGATGTTTTTCTATACCTCTCTCTCTCTATCTCTCTCTCTCTCTACACACACCATATCATTGGTACGCCGTGTTAGTGCTCGATTTATTTTTAATGTTATGTTTTTTTATGTGAAGTATTTTTGTAGTTTTTTCTAGAGTTTGAGTAGTGTGATTGTGTGAATGGTATTAATGTGGGTTTAGCCATTTAGGAGTTTTTGTAGTTGGTGTAGGTGACATCAATGTGTAAAGTTCATCTGGGAAACTGTCAAAACCTACAAAGAAACACTTTTTTTAAATGGTGTCTTTTTCATATTAACGGCATTTGCTAATGGTGAAAATTTTTCAATTGAAATCATATGGTGATGGATTTATGAACATCAATTGGTATGCTACGTAATTACACTTGTACAGTAATTCTTAATTCTATCATGTTGTGTTGGATGCAGGAGTGTACGAAAAGGGACGAGAAAAGTGAAGCCGCAATTGCTTGCACTAGGAGTTGGTGTGTCTTAACAAGGCACAAGCACAAACTTAGTAAAAGTGATAGTGATACTGCTAATATCACCTTCCCCAGAGCTTCACTTCCTGAACATCTCATTTTTAGAATCCTAACTTTCCTTCCCGCGCACGTACTTCACAATGTCGCGATTCATGTTTGTTGGAGTTGGTATAGGCTTGTCAAAACCCCCATTTTCACCCGGGACAACCTCATCCGAACCCCATCTTTCCTAAGTTTCAATACTTACACTTGGTGCGAGGTCCCATCTGAACTTCATCTTCAAACCAGCAACAGCCATTCCCATGGACCCAAATTGCAAATCACGCGCTCTTCTTTGCCTCTTTGTTGCAAGGTTTTGGCTACTTGCAATGGCCTAGTTCTGGCCAAAACTGGTTCCTACTCAGAATTTGCCCTTCACTTGGCCAATCCTGTGACAGGGGAAAACATATCCAACTTCCCCGAGTTGCCAGAAATTCCAGCAATACAGGCTCTGTGGTTACCCAATGTGGGGTATTCTAATGGCCATGTTGCTGGCATATCATATATGCCTTCCCTTGATGCCTACAAGGTGGTGCTAATCCCCTGTCATTTCATCCAACCTGTTTTGGTGCTAACCCTTGGCACAGATGCTGCTTGGCGATTCGTTGATTCCACCACTGCTAAAGTTAATGGATCTTTACGATTAAACCTTCATGAAATGCACTTCCCTATTTCCATAGATGGCTACATCTATTGGACCAATAATTTTTACCCTTCGTCCGTACTTGTTTTTGAGGCAGAATCTGAAAAACTCTTTTACATACCGTCACCTACAAAGAAAATGATATCGTCCTTCCTCATGAGCAATGGTTGGCTAGGCGTAGCGGAGTTTGAAGGCCTTTCTAATGTGCAAATTTGGGCCTTGACAAATGTGGCGCTCAGAGAATGGACTCAGATGTTCACCATAACAACACGAATGGGCAGCCTGTTTCCAAGATATAGAGGCGCCTTCAACAAGTTTAAGGGCCTAAGAAAGGCTCAACTCATCCATTGTTCGACAAGTGGGGAGGTGACACTTGTCTACTTCTCAGCAAACAAGATGGCTATGTATTGGCATGATGTGACAACCGGAGCTTATGAAGCGGTCGTCCACAACAGGTCAGATGTCCTTTATTTCTATTCACGTGTCGAAAGCCTCATTTCACCCAAGAGCATACCTTCAGCTACACATTAGCTGCGGCATATCGTTTGTCCCCCGTGGCTTCGCTGAGAGGTAATTTTTGTTTATCTGGTAGCAAATGTAGTTTGCAAAGTTTGAATTTTTACCGTTGAACTGTGAACTGGTATGCACTATTTGTTGTTTTTTACTCCGTAGATGTAACATATAGTCAATTAGTCATATACTACATGATTTCAGTGGCTGATAAAATTGGCCTGTTTTGACACCGTAACTTGTTCAAAATTAGCAACAAGCATAATTAGCTTTTCTTGAAGGTATAATCGTAACGATCCCACACGCAACAAGCATAATTAGCTGATCAAAAAGCTAACACAAGCAATCATTTTAATGAACCACTTCAAAAACTTTTCCAGAAAAGTTATATTAGGACAAAGGGAGAATAACTTGTACAAAATTGATTTAAGTAAACAGTTTAAATTTAGACGGATGGAACAAAAACTATACAGAGTACTCTATATAACTTTATTATATACTCTGTAAATTTAAATCTTATACATAAATATATGTTTTAAAATGTAATTTCATCCGCATCAGGCATTTAAGAATATTTAAATTCGCCAAACACTTTTCAATTTTCATAAGCAACTAGCATAATTAGCCGATCAAAAGGCTAACACAAGCAATCATTTTAATGAACCAGTTCAAATAGCTACCAGTGAAAAATCAACAATGAATTTTCAAACCAGGCCAATGTGCGGCGTTCAATTTTAGATGGAAGGATTCTTTTCTCAATTTGTCTTGGCATGATTATTAAAATAAATGAAATTATATATAATTGTGATTTATTTACAATTGAGAGAATCAAGATAAACAATATGTAACTCCTTTTTTATATTCTCAATATTTAACGTTTCACAAGTTTTTCTCAAGAGTAATGACAAATAATAAGAATATAATAATTCATCTATCTCCATTTTTATTATAATTTTTTTCTCCACCCGATAACTTTTGTTTATTTACGCGATTTCATTGAATATTTGATAAAATAAAATATTTTTGTTATCTCTTGTTTTGTAGTACATTTGATATACTCCGTAGTTTTTTAATATGTAACTTTTATGGAATAAGCTATTTTATACCAAAATTTGTACTCCTTTTTGTACCCTCAAAGGCATGGACCGACATTTTGTACTAATCTGATGTGTGTGATGATTTACATTGCAAAAAATGTCAGTGCAAATTTGTTACGTTACCCTTTTGGCGTACCTTAGCATGGTTGAACTTTTATTTTATATTGATATACCTATTTGTAAATAAAATTATTTAAAAAAATAAAAATTTTTCCTCATAAATCCGAATTTATAATCAAATTTGCATTAGAGGGAGTATTTTTTTTTCTGAGAAATGAGAAAAGAACCGTGAAAAAATAAAGAGGTCTATGACAATATGAAAACATAATGAAAAATGAAAAACAATAATTCTCTGTATATAAATATTGAGAAAGGAGACCCAAAACCTAATTAGGGGACAAACTTCTGCCTCCATCTTTAGGTCCAACTATCATACTCCCTCCGTCCTGGAGTATTCGTCCAGTTTTGACTTTTGGAACTGTTCATCTGAGCACTATGACTCATCAAATTCTCTCAATGTGTAAGCCTAAATATAGTCATGTGTGATCTTGTTTGATTTGTTTTATTAATATATATACAAATGGGACGGAGGTAGTATCTTCTTTGCGTTTTCTCCCCTCTTCTTCATCGCATCGTCGTCATTTCTCCGACACCTTCCGCCAGAGTTCTAGGGTTAGCGTGATCTAGCGTCAGATCTCCAATCCCCATCACCCCCTTACTTTTGTCGGAAACAGGTAATCAATCCAATTTTTTCTACAGACTCCGTAATTGTTTAATATTTTCCATCATGGCTTGATTTTTGTTTGAATGTTGGCAATTATTGCTTGTCAATTGTTGTTTTCTCTAGAAGCCCTGAAAAAATTTCTTAATCTGCAGTAGATTTTTCTTTTCATATCTACTGAATAGAAGCTTATGTGTGTTTTTCTTATTTATTGAAGCATATGTGGTTTGCCATAAAGAAATTGAAAACTCTCTTTGAGTGCTTGATTTTTTCATTTACAGAATATTGTTTAGTTTATGGTTTCTAGAATGTGATGTTGATATTTCAAGATTGTTTTTTGCTTGGGTTTTTTTTTCAAAATCTATTTTTGAGTTCTAGACTTCAATGTTGAATTCTGTGTGATAATCAAGTCAGTCTGATCTTGAATCTGTTTTCTGTTTTAAGATTGATTTGGTCAAGTTAAAAAAGGAGTTTCTTTCACCCTGGAGTTTCTAATCTGTTTTCTGTTGCTTTTGATTTCTCATTAGCATGCTTTTGTTGGGGGTGTGACATTGAGCTCCTGCAAGTTTCTTTCACCCAGGCGTGTCACTACTTGAGCTTTTGCAACTTCCATTTCATGCCATTTTAGCCAGACACCAAAAAAGTAAAATGACATCAAGAAAATAGGCCATTTTTCAAAAGTCATTTTCCAGTAGTTGTTTTCCTGGTTTCCTAACGGAGCCTAAGTGCTGCTATAACTATATAACAACATTTTACCTATCTAATGTACCACTTCACTAGGGTTGTAAAAAGTCTAGCTTGTAGTTGTGAAAACAAGATGTCACATGGTTATATTATTTTATAAAACGACTAATGAAAATAAGTATATAAAATTTATATATTTAAAAACTACATAAAGAAATTTTACAAAATACAAAACAAAAGATGACATGACTATTATTTTATAAAATGACTAATGAAAATATATAAAAAAGTAATTTAAGTTTGTATCACTCCGTATTCATTCTTCTTTGTGGCCGTTCATCATCATTGTCATCGTCGACTCTAGCAAGCTGAGCCGAGCAACCTAGGAACCAAGCAACTCCCATAGATTTGCATCTCCTGATGTGCAAAGTCTTAATTTTGGATTTCAATTTTCACCTTACAATGTTTTTAAATCTGGCTTGTAGTCTTTCTTACCTTTTGTTACTCGATATGAATTTTTTGTTTCGATTAAGAAAACTTTGTTGTTTACTTGTTTGAGTTCTTCCTCCTAATTGGATGCCATTCAAATTTAACAATCCCTTGCCAAATTTAATGTGTAGTAATAATTTGAAAGGGGAGTTCCGCTCTAAGGTTGTGAATGTGATGAATCAGATAATGGGTTGAGGAAGTTTTTCTTTTTTGTGTTGTTGTTGCAGTATGATCATTTGATGATCGTCTCACTAGGATTTTGCTTCTGTTTTTGAAAGAATTTGGAATTATCTAGTGTCATTTTTACTCCCTCCGTCCACGATTAAAGTTCCCGGTTTGACCGGGCATGCACTTTAAGAAAATGTAAAAATTTCCTTGACTTTCCCAAGGAGGAAAAAGAAAAGAAAGAGGAATCGGAAGAAGAAGAAGAGAGGAAGAAGAGAGGAAGAAGGAGGAAAAAAATGTCGAGGAATCGGAAGAGGGGGGGGGGAAGAAAAGAGGGAGGAAGAAGAAGGAAACAAACAAGAAGAAAAAGAGGAAAGAAGAAAAATCGGAAGAAGGAAGAAAAAGAAGAGGAGAGAAGAAAAATGGGAAGAAGGAAGAAAAAGGAGAGGAGGAATGGCATGGGAAGATTCTGGAGAAGAAAAGAAGAGAGGACAAAAGAAAAGGAAAGGAGAAGAAAGAGAAAGGGTGGGGGGGGCTGCCGCAGGAAGGAAGGAGAAAAAAGAGAAATAGGAAGGGTATTTGGGTCATTTTAATAAAGAAAACTTACTAAAAAAGGAAATGGGAACATTATTTATGGACGGACCAAAAAGGAAAGTGAGAACTTAAATTATGGACGGAGGGAGTATTATTGATGGCAGGTGGTGGTGTTTCAATTAGCTTGTGTTGTTTTTCTTGCTTTTTCAGATGAAAGTTTTCTTGTTGAATTGATGGCACATAGCAATATAACATTATCGACTATTTCTTTTCTTATTTGTTTTGGATACAATTTTGTTTTGTGATGGCACATGTCAATATTATTTCCACTAATATTCTTTGTTTTGTGATGGCACATGGCACGCTTCAAATAAACCGATTTAGGGTCAGTTCCAATTTAAAAATTTAATGAACCCGTTCGTAATGAAAAAACATGTCGGGGTCGGATTTTAGAACCTGTAAAGTTGTGACTCTCTAAACCATAATGCTTGAAACATGGGATGCAGGCTTTAGGGATAGGGTTTAAAGCATTGGATATATTTGATTAATGGTTTGTTTATTTTTTTAGTATGAAAATATTTGAGATAGAATTTCTTATTTGGGAAAATGCACTGATGGACTTTAGTACACATTGTTTATGATGATGCTTGTTCAGCCAGTCTAAGGATGATGTCGGATGATGTCATTGCTGCCAATCACTTGCAAAACTTGTAAGTTTCTCTTTACAACAAGTATTTGGACGACAACTCAGAAGAGGCAAGCAATATCAAAGGATATTGCAATCATATTGGCTTGCCTGTTGTTGACATTAAAGCAGCCATCCCGTCAATGCCACACCATCACATGTCGTTCTCTTTGTTCCCAATAGCGAGAAGGAAGCATAGAGTAGTAGGAGTCAGACGATCAACATTAGCTTTGGGGCCTTTGGTATACTTTTTGACCATTGGACCGCTCAAAAGAGTCCTCGTGATGATTGACCTCTGGTAAGCTCGTTTTTTCAATATAAAATTGAAATCATAAATGTTAGACTAGAGTGTAATACTCTACTTGGCAGTGATGTTCAAGAATATATTCGATCAACCAACCGTCATACAATATCAAATTACTTTTACATAACACTAAAATTATAAATTTAGGAACACCTGTTTATAACACTTGTAAGGGGAACATTTTCTCTTGTTATAAACAAGTGTTTTAAAATTTATAATTTTAGAACTATGTAGAAGTGATTTGATATTGAATAATTGTTGGTTAGTCGAGTATGTTTTGAAACTATACAATCACTGTTGTTAAGTATTGCATTTAACCTTAGTCTAATATATGATTTTAATTTTGTAATGACAAACGAGCCCACTAATGGTCAATCATCATGAAAATATGGACTCTTATGTGCGGTCAAAAGGTATATCAAAGACCCAAATTCCAATGTTGATTGGCCGGTTTCCACTGCTCTCTACTTCCTCCTTGCTCCTATGGACTCTTATTTGCCTCATCTGAGTTGTTGTCCAAATATTTGTTGTAAAATAAAACTCGCAAATTTTGTAAGTGTTAGGCAGCAATGACATTATCCATGGACTGGCTGAACAAATATTGTAAGGAATGTGTAGTAAAGTCCAATAGTGCATCTTCCCAAATAGGAAATCTTCTCTCAAATTTCTTCGTACTAAAAAATTAAATAAATCATAAAATAAATATATCCAATGCAAAAAGACTCTTGTATGACCAAAATAGACTCTTGTATGTATGTATGTGTGTGTGTGTATGTGTGTGTGTATGTATGTATGTATGTATGTATGTATGTATGTATGTATGTATGTATGTATGTATGTATGTATGTATGTATGTATGTATGTATGTATGTATGCATGCATGCATGCATGCATGCATGCATGCTGTTCTACATCTTCTACTCCATGTCCCTTTCTCCCTTTTCTCCTCAATTTTCTCCTTCTTCTTTCTCCTCGTTTCTCTCTTCCTCCATCCATCTCTTCCTTCCCTCTTTCCACCCTTCATCATTGTTCTTCTTTATCTCTTCTTATTTCTCTTCCATCTCATCTTTCTTCTAAATTTGAGCATGGCGGCAATGGTGGCGGCGGTGATGATGGTGAGTCTAGATCTCCATTTCTTCCTCTTTTTCTTCTTCTTTTCTTTCTCCTCCTTCCTTTTAGATCAGCCTGCACCACGGTGGTGGCGATGGTGGGGCTGGCCGGCGGTGGTGGGGTGGCGGCAACGGTGAGGGTGCGTTGATGGTAAGTATAGATCTTTACTCTTCTCTTTTTTCAACTTCTTTCTCATCATCCTTTCTTTTGGATCTGATGGTGGAGCTGTGGCGGTGATGGTGAGGCTGCCATGGGTATGGTGGAGGGGGCTGGTGAAGATGGTTGGAGAAAGGAGTGATGGTGGGACTAGCGGCAACAGTGGGGCTGGCAGCAAGGAGGGGATACAGCCGTGGAGGTGGGTGATGGCAGGGCTGGTAAAGGAAGGAGAAGGAGGGTATTTTAGACAAATTACACTAAAAATGAAGAAAAGTCAAAGTAGGAAGTTTATTCCCGGACGGAGGGAGTGTGTATATATATACATACATATATACATACAGTACAAATCTGAAAAAACACGGTGACATTATGACAAATAAGTAGAACTTTACTCCCAGTGCCGACAATGCACTACCGCAATGTAAAAATGCATCATCTTTCGTATAAATAGTTGGCATTTCGTTCAGGAACATAAAGCAAGGAGTAGGATAATAGGATATTGCACCGACAAGTCACCTGCTCTCTGAGAATATTTGTAAGTAGGAGAGCCATTCCCTTGTGTGACGACCATTCTCACGATAAGGTCTATTCTTGCAGTAAGGACCATTCTTACATGAACCAACTCCTATACATACATACATACACACACACACACAATATATATGTGTGTGTGTATATATATATCCGTTTAATAGTTGGCTGAATTCTTCAATTTTGTTGGTTTATTTGAACTACCTTGGGTCTGCAATTTTACGTTTTCCTTAATGGGGTGTTCTTAGTGGAAGTTTGACTTGAATATTTGAAGAATGGGGGGGGGTCTCTTACAACCTTGATGGATTGAGATATGGTTTCAAGTGCCTCTTGACTTCTGAGATATGATCACAACTTTGGATTTAAGCCGTTTAATAGTTCGCTATATATAGGCAGGCTACTTCGATTGAGTTATGGTCTTTGTATCTTAATTTATGCTGCTGATTATGGGAATAAAGCCACTTCACTAACTACAACAGACTTCGCAAAGGGTGGGTAGGCGGGAAGGCGTGCAGAGCTTCTCACTCATTGTTGCTGAATCATTTACTTATATGGATTGACTTTTCTTGCTTGGGTTTCCTATTGTAACTTTTCTTCATGGTGAAGGGCTTTGTATTTGAGACTGTTTTATACCACGGACGAAGTCCAGATTACAAGAGAAGGGTTTTGGATGAACATTGGCTGGCTATTTTGAGAAGGGTAGAGTACAGATGGAGGAAGGGCTTTATTCAAACTCCGACATGGAGGGCTCAATTAACAGGTGCCAAAAGCGGGGATGATTCAGGGACTCGCGGAAAGGGGTTAGCTTTTACTACAAAGAGATACTCAGGTCTGGTGAACAGAGAGGCAGGAGCATTCTTCATCCAAATTGAAAGTAAAGAACTCCAATTTCAGGCTTCAGACATCATTAAAGTCTCAAAGGCAAAGACCAATCAACTTTTGAGGGATACTGCTAAATGGTTAGTAGTCTCTCAATAACCTAACTTGAGCAGGGAAAGGCTGGACGATTACAAGGTTTGGAAGTCAATCTTCTACTAAGTTTCTTTGGGATTCAAATAGATATGGGGACTTTGTTAGAGTTATCTCATGAATCGAAGAAATGAAAGCACAAATCTTTATACCTGTTGGATCTAATTCAGAAGGCATAAATCTATTTGTTAAAGTTATCCTCGAGACTGTTAAGTTTCTAGAAGGAAAAGAAAAGGGGCCAGTGGATCTAATTCAGAGGCTTCAATCTCAAAGGTGGACAAGCAAAATGATGAGAGGGGAGAAGAAGAGAGCAAAAGTGGCAGCTTTCTATATCTTCTGAGCTACTTGAACAGGAAATTGAAATGGTATTAAAGGACACAAGGAAAACGGAAAGGGGACAGCTTGATGGATCAGAGGGGACAGAAAAAAATATTGAGGTGTTGGATGCACACAGGCTGTTTCAACCACCCTTTGATGCTTATTTTGAAACAGATTTTAATGCAGTGGGAAGTCCGATTCACGAGACATTGGCTAAGAAATCATTACTGGATATGCTTAAAAAGGGTTTACTTCAGAGTTCCTAATCAATCAGGGAAGGCTATTAGGTCTACTAGAGAGACGGTGAAAAGCACGGAGATTGTGGATTTAATCCTCATTGAGGGAACTAAATACCCAGTGTTTCTCTCATATTCTAGCATAGATGAGGAGGTAGTCGCAGCTTACAACGCAGGGGAGTCAGAAGATGGATCACCAAAAACTCCTGGGTAGCTTACCATGTTGATTAAATAGGTTCATCCACTTCATAAGTCTCATTACTTTCTTTTTTTAATAAAGGGTAGCTTTTACTTGTTTAATTGGCATAGTTTGAAGTCAGTTTCTTAGGATAGAATGGTACGGTCTTTGCTTTTGTTGCTGAGGATCTATGGGCTTTTTAATTTGGTTAGAATTGGTGTTTACTTATTTGGCATAGCATGGGTTAGGCAGCCTTTTTCTCTTACTCAGGTGAGTCTAGGTACAACATCCTATAGGTTGAAGCGAGCAAGGATTCAGACTCTTGCTACATTACAAATGCAGAGAGGATTTGTATACTTCAAGGTTTAGTTAGAGTTGTGTTGGGGCTTTGATGGGTGTTTGCTTAAGGAATCTGCAAATGTGTGTTTGGGTTCTATTAACTGCAAGTTGGTAGACTGATATTTGGATATTAGAGGCATTGATTGTTGGGGTGGAAGCAACAGATACATGGTCTTAGTGACCGGCTGATGTGATCATAGTGATCTTTTGATCATTTGAAAAGTTACCAATAAGATCTGCCTTACTAAGAAGGATGTGTATAACTTTGGCATTGATTGTAGAGTTACACCAACCCAAATGGTGTAACTTTGTGACACCATTTCAATTTGGTCAACACGGTGCTCTGTTCGTAAAATTGACAATTCCTACCCCTCATAATCCCCCTCGTAAACCCCTGACCTCGCCCCCTTCCTACCCCCTGCAATTGCACTGTTTAAGTTTAGTTGATATTTTAGTCAACCCCAAAATTTTTGTCATATCACTCTCATATCTTGTTCCGGGTAATCAGCCACACGATCTCGATCCCTTTTCCAGCAAGGGCAGCAGTAATACTCGTTCATAGCATTTTGATCCGAACAGAATGCACAATGATTTCCATCCTGTTTTAAATTTCATACATAAATTTTTGGAGGGATACGATTATAGGAGTATAGGTTGAGCTGTGTGTTCCAGAATCCGATCATCACCAAATTCAAAATTCCAGAATCCATTGCTGTTGAGGTGAGTGGTTGAAATCTTCCTCCACTCCTAAATTAGTTTTATAAATTGTGGTTTGGGGGAATTGGGGGTTTCTTAAGGATCATTTCTTCGATCTGTTTTAGCATTCTCTGACGACAACCAGGATGTTTATTTAGCAATGACGATATGTCTAATTAAACATACTCCGTATAAGAACTATGGAGTGGGTGTACATATAATTGTGACTTTTCGGTTTTCATTACCATCTGATTCGAAATAGATGTTTTTAAATTCGTTGGATGTCATTTTCACATTCAACTCTTGCAATCACAAGATGTCTAATTTAGTGCATTTTAAGGCATTTTGTGTTGATTCTGACTTTTCCTAAGCTATAACGATATCTCTAAGCAAATGCATTCTGTGGTTGTTAATGTTTAATTATGTTTTTGTGCATGAAGACTATAATGTTTAACTGTGCACTAATGCATTTATAATATTTCTTGCAAATCAGTGTGAATTGCATGATATAGTTTCAATCATTAGTGTTAGAGTTTTTTAAAGGATAATGCATATTCAACATAACGTTGTCCATGAGCACAAAACAATAAATAAAGAAAATCACCGAGTAATCCCTTGGGAGTAGGGATAGCAGGTTGGCAACATAAGAGGCTTGGCTATTTTGGATTGGATTAATTATGTTTGCAGGTGACTTGTTTTTGGCATAATTGTCAGAAACAAAGAGTGGCAGGAGACTGTATAAGCTTAGAGTCATGCAGATTGCAGATTATTTGCCAAAGTGTAGAAGAAGCTAGCCTGGGATACATAATGCTCATGAAGATGAAGTTGGAAAAGATGCAAATGAAAGTACATTAGAAGATGATGCAACTGAACAAGATGATGTTGCATATAAACACAATGAGAGTGATTTGATAACTTGATTGACATTGAAACACTGATAATTCAATGAATATAATGTTGTGTGTAACTCTAGAATTTTTGTATTGGTGTTTACTTTTATATGGAGGAGACATGTTTTTTGTTTGTGTTGGAGACGTTGTTATTGTTGATGTGTTTGACAACTTGACTTTTATTTAAAACATCCTTCCTCTTATTTATTCAATTTGACTTTTTATAGTTAAAAAGAATGAACTTTGAGCTAAAATTAAAAAATACAATGTTTATTTTTAAAATTAATTTGATTAAATTTATTTTGTTAAAATTTTTTGAAAAGTAATTCAAATTGAGAGTTGGAGGCAAGCCTAATTTTACTTGAAAAAGTCAAATAAAACAAATGTAGTGAGACGGTTGTACGAAGAGTTATTGAGTGTTTTGGAAAGTCAACACTAAAATATCTCTCCCTTAATTTTCCAAAAAGACAATAAAGGAAGTTTATTTGGGGAGGGAGGAAGTATTTTTTATTTAATATTTCTCAATGTAAATACTCCGTATTAAATAGTATTCAAATATTAATACAAAAAAATGTATAAAATAAAATTATACTCCAAATGAAATAAAAGCTTATTTTTATATTTCTAACTATGGAATTATAATACTTTTCAACATAAGTATTATTCTTATTTCATTTATTATTATTTGAAACAAAGCTTTAATTTCAGTTGGACGATAAAACTGGAATATATTTTATGTGTTTTTCTAAATTTGTTTGCCTTTATAATTTATAATTGAATAGGAGTGAGAGGGGAAGGGGGTTGGATTTGGGGGCATTGGAGCAAAACAAGAAAAAGAAAAAAAGGAGAAAATTAAAATGGACATGTGGTGGTACATCAACTACGGAGCATGAGATAGGGGAGTGGGATAGAGGAATTAGTATAGAGGATCCCACCTGGGATGGGATTTTCTATACCAATTCCTCTATTCCACTCCTCTATACCATAGTTGAGGCATGGCCACATGTCCACTTTTATTTTCTCTTTTTTTTGCTCCAATGCGGCAATTCATCCCCCTCTCACTCTTATTCAATTATAAATGCAAATAAATTTTTTTTAAAAAAAGTATAAACTTTGGTATTTTTTATAGTTATTTAATTATTATAATGAAATAATATGGAGTAGTAATAATTGCAATAAGAATAATATGAAAAATCACATAAATAATTTTTAAATCAAACAGATCTTTAAAAAAATAAAGACATAAAAAGTATTCTACCCCAAATGAAATTAGAGCTTTGTTATTTTATGTTCTACTCCCTTCGTCCTCATATAAAAAAAAGGAGAAAATTAAAATGGACATGTGGCGGTACATCAGCTATGGAATAGGGGAGTGGGATAGAGGAATTGGTATAGAGGATCCCACCCCAAATAAATAGGTCCAAACCAAACAATAACTATAGGGTGTTTTGTGAAGTGCCAAAAACAAATTTATGAAGACTTGGTCGAGAACGGATAATACAATAAGACTGTCTGATTGGGATGAGGGTAGATGTAATCCAATAAGCAATTAGGTTAGACTAATAACTTACAAATGCCATATTTGTATTGAGTAAAATCAGAGTTTAGATTAGATAAAATTCCACCGGAGTACTCCCTCCGTCTTAAAACTTTCTTCCAGATTCGCAAAACGAAGAAAAATCTCAAGTTTTTCAATCTATTTTATTTAAATATTGGTATAGAAATAAAAAATAAAATATACATATTTAAAAACTACATCAAAAGTTTAACAAAACAAGTGGTGACAAGAATATTTTATTTTATCATATATGCCATGAAAAAACACAAATAAATATAAATTCCCGTGAAGTTGGAATAGTGCTATGGGAAGAAAGTTTTAGGACGGAGGGAGTAATATAATACTCTCTCCTTCCCTAAAAAAAACTTTTTTCTTTCTTTTTTTATCCGTCCCAAAAAACACTTCTTATTTCTATTAAACAATCACTTGTACCCCTTACTTTTTTATACTCTACCTATCACATCATACATTTTTACTAATAATCTACCCATTAAATCCTACATTTACCCATCACATCAAAGGACATTTTTGGAAATTTAATATCAAAATATGCTACCCTTAAGTCTCTTCAAAATCAAAACATCTCATGTTTAAAGGGACGGAGGGAGTACTATGTTTGATACAAAGCTTTAGGCTTTTACCATTGGAGAGAAAAAGTATTAAAGCAACAATCATCTAATCTTTGTGCCCATTTGGCTACCGCTTTGACGTTTAGTTTCAGTGTTTAAAAAAGACTATCTAATGTAATTGCAGTGCTTTACTTTAGCTAACATTTTTCAAATTAATCTGCACCATTACAAAATTATTCAAAACACTTATTGATAATATTATGTTGTTTGGATAATTAGTTTTAGTTTTACTCATGAAGCCAAGAGCTTTTGAACAATAAGATAACACCCAACTGCATCATACATGATGCTCACCACTTCCTCCTCAAAGAAAAGCTTAGAGCCCCACTTGGGCGAAGGCCGTTTAGCCCTTCCACCACTGTCCAAAAGGGCGGTGGTGTTTAGGTCGACTCCAGCCTCGACTCCCAGTTTCTCAAGTGACTTGCACTTGAGAAGCTTTGGGTTCTTAAGCACCCTAGCCGCGTACTCTCCAACTTCAACTGTCCAAATCCTCTTACACTTAAAGACGCGAGGTGAGTAACTTGGCCCGCAAAATTGCGTGAGGGTCACCACGTTTGCGTTCTCGCGAAACGACAAACTACTCGTCCTCTTCGTGAACTCGTTCGGGGACACGAAACGAAACAGAGACACTTGTCGGACAAAAACTACCCGAGAACGCAAGGGATTCGAGCGTTTTGGCTTTTTGTGGTCATGGGGTCCAATTGGATGATGAGGCACTTGGTGTTTGTGCATAGTATGAGAAGTGCACATCTCCTCCTCCCCAATGCATCCCTGCATGTCTTCAAATCCAACCCGACAAACGGGTTGCTCGCGGTCAACTCCAGCTCCGCTAGGGCATGGTCGACGAGCTTCGGGTCGTCGATCACTCGTGCCCTGACGGTAACACCACCAATAGTAACGTCATATAAGCCCATTCTTGACAGGTAAGTCGCGGGGATCATTTTGTCAATAGTAACGTCATATAAGCCCATTCTTGACAGGTAAGTCGCGGGGATCATTTTGTGATGCTCTCCCTAGCTCGCTTTAAGGTCGAGCATTTGGTTCTAATGTTTTAGCTTGAATTGGTCTTTTCTGGGAGAGTATTTATAGACGTTAGCTCTTTATTATACTCTCGGAGAGTATCAAACTCTTTTTGAAATTTGAGATTTTAGTTATTAGATTTCAATTGAAATTAATATTTTTTTAGAAAAACCCGAACAAAGTGATTTGGTCAAATTACCTTGACCATCCCAAAGTTCGGAGCTCTTTCAAATCGCACGTACAGTAACAAAGGCAGATCAAACACCTTTTTTTGGTCAATAATACGTAGTAGGTGTTTACACTGTCATTGTTATACTACCCATTTACTACATTTTTATACTGTAATTGTCATTCATCGTCACCGAACACCAAATGCCACCGCCAAACACCAACACTATGTTTGGTTCAAGGATTTTGGAAAGAAAAGAAAAGAAAATGATCTTCTCACATTTTCCTCATTAAAATGGAAGGAATTTAGTTTTCCCTTCTTTTAATATATTTTGCCTTCTTAATTTCTTTTCCTCCCACTTTTCCTTTCTAACCAAACAACAAAATCAATTTTCCACTTCATTTTCTTTTCTTTTCCCTTTCAAATTCCTTGCACCAAACATAGGGCCAAGTGTCACCCCTGTTTTGGTCTTAAAATACCTAATATTTTTATCTTGATATTTTCATATATTTTTACTCTTATCCATAGAGATTTTATAAGAAGTATCTTGCATAGACAAAAACTACTCCATCCGACTCTCATATCTTTTCTTCTCTTTTTTACTTTTTTGATTAACTTTTTAAAATTTTAACCACAAATTCTGATAAGATTAAATTGAATTGTGATATAAATTTAATATCAATGTTCATTTTGAAAAGTACATTAAAAAATCATATTTTTATAATTTCCCGCGACTGCTTAAAAAGCAAATGTTGTGAATATTTAGGGACGAAGGGAGTATAAAATATCGTTGGTTTCAAAAAGTGGCATTTTGTCCCCTCTGTCAGTCAAATTCCAACATGGACCGTGCTACAGTGCACCCACCTATGCCTCTTTTGTTGCCTCCCTATTTAAGGTGTTTTCTTCCTTTTCTTTCCTCTACGTTGCTATGGCTCTGCTATACCACGGCAGCGACCCCCCGACTCTCCTCTCCCTTTTCTGTGCTCTCCTTCCTACAAGGCAGGTAATTTCTTCCTTTTCTTATCTTCCTCTTCATATCTCTGATGCGTGAATCCCGGTAGCACGACCATTTCTCTATCAATCTCTTCTCTTCATTACATTTTTAGTAAATTTCTATAGCAATAATTTTTTGAATTTTTGTAGAGTACATAGGGTATTTGGTGATTATGGACTTACAAACATCTATTGTTACACATGTTGAGAATGATCAATCCCATGATTTTGGTGGTGAAGAAGAAGATCTAGTTTTATATGAGTTGCAGCCCAGTTGTAAGTGTTTATATTTAGACCTCATTCTATATTCATTTGAAGTAGTGAAAAAAAACTGTTTTGTTTTAGTGTTACAGAAATTAAAGTTCTGTGAATCTAGGGTTTGTCCTTGTCACAGATGCTAATAATCTGTATGCACTCTGCATTTGGTGTATTTTTTCTTCATAGTCAGGCACTGTATTATATTAAAAGTACAATTTTTTGCAGCTTTTGAACCAGATTTATTTCTTAACGATCCTTGCTTTCAGTATTTATTTAACGAAGAAGGGCAAGAACAGGCGAGTGGTGAGATCGGACAGAACACAGATGACATTAACAATGATGTCCGGAACAATGGTCAATGTCCTTCTAAACGAAACAAAGGTAGCGTGCCTGAAGTGGTGATGAAGTTTACAAGCATTGAAGAAATCCGAGAACACTATCTGGCTGAGTTTCACATACATTAATTCTCTGTGACGTGTGTGACATAGACAGTTATTCCATGTGAGCACCATGAAATCTATTACAACATCCCCACATATGTGATAAGATTATGAAGATGGTGTATGTGCATAACGTTATGTAACTCTATCGTCACATACATTAAATCTCTGTGTAATGGGTAAAGTAGACAGTTATTTTCTGAGTTCCATGCACATAAACTGATGTAAACCTGATGTAACTCTGTCTTCACATACATTAAGTCTCTGTGAAATGTGTGTATAATGTAAAACAACTGCAAAAAACATATACTACCTCCGTCCCATTGTGTTTGTCCACATTTGACTTTTGGAACTGTTCATCTAAGCACTTTGACTTATCAAATTCTCTTAATGTGTAAGCCTAAAAATAGTCATGTGTAATCTTGTTTGATTCGTCTTAACATATAGATTATTAATATATAATTTGTATAATTTTTTAATATACAAATTACAAGATAAAATGGATTAAAGAAGTGCATTGGATGGTGTGCCAAAAGGTAAGTGGACAAACACAGTGGGACGGAGGGAGTATGTGATAAGATTCTGAAGATGGTGTATGTGCATAAAGTTATGCAACTCTGTCGTCACATACATTAAATCTCTGTGTAATGGGTAAAATAGACAGTTATTCTCTGTGAGGGCTATGAAAGTAAATCTGTAAATCAGTCATAAACTATATGAGTGTTTAATGTAAAACAGTCCTCTGCACAACTGCAAAAAACAGCCGTAAAAATTGAATTAAATGTATTAACTGAACAAATTTTCATTTAGAAAGAAATGAATAGCGGGTGGACAAAACACTCCCTCCAAACACTGCTTTCGGTACAAAGTCCAATAACAAGTGGGATACATTTTGACCAACTGTATTGTAATTGCTTAAGAACCAAAACTACTTACACCACACTAGAGTGTAATTGCTTAAGAACCAACTGTATTGTATTATAATTTGCAGCGCAGAGTGCATCACATACACTAACACATTGTGCATTAACAAGTACAAATTCATGATTATAAAATCCCCATTACAAAGGTTTCAAACTAATCTAAAGTGTTTCCCCAAAAAATACATTACAAAGCACATAAATCATTACAAAGAGTTTCACAAAAATAAAAGACCCCTAAAACTAAAAAGTAAAAATGCTAAATATTGGTTGTTTTCCTTCCACGCCATAACCTAGCTGCAAATTGACATCGGAAATCAGCCATGTGTTCAGACCTGCAGTCTAGGCTTAATGATAAGCCAACCAACAAAGACTCTAGAAATGCAAGCACCATCACGTACTCTACAATTGCCATACCTGCAAGGGAAAATAATATTAAAAAAAAGTAGGGGGTATGATTTTCACCACTCCTTGGGAGTACCATAACGAAGTAATGGCGAACAAATGGAATTCAGAAGAAGCATAGTACCTTTTCATAGACAATAATGTTATATAAAGTTCAAATAAAGAACTTAACCATCTATGCCATACAATTCACACAGTGAATGTGATTAAACTCTTGATAAAACTCTAGCAGTGAATGTGATAAAACTCCTGGTAAGAAGAATCAATCTGGCACTGAATGTGATAAAACTCTTGAACCAGACCAAAAAAAGTTTTCATGGGCTAAAGCAGGATGTTCATCTAGAAAAAATATTTTGTCTATCCGAAACTAGTGAAACATATTCTCTTTGTGTTTTTTAGCATTCTTGAGTGTCAGTGCGTGTGATACTATTAACCAAATAGCCAACCTCTTAGGTAATCTATAGTTCTCAAAAGAAGATTCCAAATTTACTCTTTTAAGTAATAGTTTTATTGAAGTGTGCTAAGCTTTAAGTTGGTATTGCCAGGTCGAGCTAGTATATTTCCTCTACAAGAGGGATCTTGTCTACCGGATACCATAAAAACCTTATATGCTACACAAGAATCACTATGTAGAATGATCAATAATTCTAAATTACTTTGGAATTAGCATCATACCTGCGTTGGAGGAGTGGACGGAGAAGAAGGACTTCGTCGCAGGCTGCGAGTTGAAGTGGGAGAAGGAAGACCTGCGCTGGAGGAGTGGACGGAGAAGAAGGACAGAAATGAAGGACTTGGGAGAAGGGAGACCGTCGCAGATGCCGGAGAAGGACGGAGAAGAAGGACGGAGTGGTTGTGGAGGTTGAAGCGGGAGAAAGGAGATTTGAAATTTTTGGGGCAGGAGACGAAAAGCCACCCAAAAAAAAGAAAATTGAAAAAAAATTAAATTTTAAATATATTGGGTGGCATGCTTGGAGGCACACGTGGTGCCTCTTTAGCATTTTCCTTTCAACATTTGTATTTCACACTCCAGAGTGCGTTGATGTTTGACAGCGAGGGGAATGAGTGCTCACTTTCTAAACTACCGGGGCATTAGAACCTATTTTCGTTCTATTTTTTACTCCGTATATTTTTATTTTTTCTTCTCTTTGTTTTCTTTTAAAAAGCTTTTTTAATTTTTTTTTTATTCTTTTAAAATTCAAAAATGTTTACGTTTTAAATAAAAATAAATGAAAAAATATTGTGTACTCCATCAGTCTCAAGTTACACATTTCATTTTTTTTTAAAATAAAATATTCTTATCGTCACTTTCAAGCAAATAACGTATAGAAAAATGAAAGATTAAAAAGAATGGCAAAAGGAAATGAAAAAGTAAAAAGAAACAGAAACCACTCGAATAGAAAAGAGAAAACATATCCATGAAATTAGGTGAAAATTTTAGTACTATATCAATATAAATCTTATTCTATTCCATAATTGGATTGTTAGAAAATATTAGTGTAGAAATGGTAAGTGACTATGTCATATTTATTGTTTCTACGGTAATTGTTTTCTATAACATAATAATTCCATATATTATATCATAACTGGTAATTAAAATTATTCCTTTTCAATTAATAAATTTACTACTTATAATATCGTGTTCATGTTTTAAAGAGACATATGTCAAATTCTTAGAATTAGGAGTCTCAAATTTATATATAATAGATTATATTGTGATTGAGAGGTCACTACTATATTCATTATGGATCTTTTAGCTCATTAATGAAAGTTTTTTCCTTTAAAAAATTAATTTTACTTCATTAATAAAAAAATATATTTACTCATAAGTTTTCATCAAGTAAAAAAATTCTTTACTTGTTCTAAAGATATTTAATTTAAATTTATTCAAGAATTTGTGACAATTCTAAATATATCTTGTCCACAAAATTATAAATATTTTCAAACATAAATTTATTGTTATTAAAGTTTTAAAGTTTTGGGCTCTATATTTAATTAATGTACCTGACCTAAAACACACTTTTTAGGCCCACGTGCTCTATTTGCATTGTTGGATTCGTTCCGTCGAATCCTACACAACATTATAAACCTTTTTATCAAACGAAGAATATTTCATAATTCCACCAAGCCTGTCTCAGTAATTAATTAACTATTCCTAATTAATTTATTCTGATAGACCGAGTTTCGAGGCATTACACCTTTGGTCATGCTGTCACACATGGCACACCGTGAACTCCGCAGAACGCACTCCACCACTATTGTACGCATGAACTTGGGCTCCGATACTACATGTTGGGACTAGGCGTACCCTCACCCCAATCCTTCTTTAGTACTCCCTCCGTCCCGTGAAACATTTCCCCTTTCTTTTTTTATCCGTCCCACAAAACACTTCTCATTTCTATTAAAAAGTCACTTTTACCCCTTACTTTTTCATACCCTAACAATCACATCATACCTTTTTACTAATAATCTATCCATCAAATCATACTATTACCCATCACATCAAAGGACATTTTTGGAAATTCAATACCAAAATACACTCCCTTAAATCCCTCCTAAAAAGCAAATGTCCCATGTTTCACGGGACGGAGGGAGTATTATATTGTACGCTCTGTGTCAAGCCCTCATAACTTTATTTTTGGGCATCTCCTAAAAGGTCATATAAATGTTGGTTTCCCTTCTCTTGTTCTTCCTATGTGGGTGGCTAGTTTGCAACCAACACAAAATAAGATTCTTTTTTTATTATTAGCTATAGTTTTGGGAGAGGTTCAAGTGACATTAAACTCCAATGTCATAATATGAGAAGGAAACTAAATCCCTCTCCTTGTTTTAAAAAAATGGAATTACGATTCAAAATATTAACTTCAATTTCCTCTATTCCCCTCTGAATTGGAGGGATTTTCCTTCTCTTTTATCTTCTTCCTTTTCTTCCTACAATTTTCTCTTCCTCTCATTATTAAAAAAATTAAATAATACGTAGTAATAATAATCCGGTATAAAAATAAAAAATAAGATAAAATGGATATAATAAAAAATAAAAAATTTATGAGGGAAATGCTGCAACTTAAAAAGAGAATCAGTAAATTTGTAGACCCTCTCCTGCAAATAAGTTCCTTGAGATCAGAGGGCTTCTCCTCTTGTCTCTTTTCGCCTTCTTCCGTGAACTTTCTCTCTCTCTTGTATTACAAATAAAATAAAATATTGATAACCATGAGAATAAAATATAAGATAAAATAAGTATAATAAAAAATAAATAAGATAATGATTGTCAGTGTCCCAAAAACAATTTAGTGTGTTCCTAGCATGACTCTAAAATATAATTTGGTGTGTTTTTAGCATAATTCTAAAAAAAACTCTTTCCGCCTCATAATAATGTTCCAGCTTCGGATTGCAGTGTTTGAAAAAAATTGATTTAAGTTTAATTTATTTAAAGATTGGTGTATAATTAATAAATAAAACTTCTATAGTCTCAAAAAAATTTATATATTTAAAAAGTACTAAAAAATAATACAAAATCTAGTGATGACAAGATTATTTATATCAAACGACCAATGAAAATAAATAAAGATTGTACTGTGACTATAATTTTCCATGAGAGGCCTAAATCTTACAATAAAAATTTACAACAATTGTTACAACACTCCGTTCGGAGTACTTATGACGCACCGTTTAATTAATTGTTCATATCCCGCCTAATACCCCGATAAATCCCCCAAACCCGACCCATCTCTGAAGAATTCACGCACCCTCTCTAATTGTATTATTTTTCAATTTGTTGACATTGTGGTCAAATATTTGACCAAAATGAAAAGTTGTGCAGCGGGAAGTGTCATGATGCCTTAGAGCACTGGTAATGGTCCTCACGCTCGCCGGCGTGAACAGGCGTTTAACGCCCCGGGGGCGTGAAACACCACCCCCTCCGTAGTTATAAGGGTGTGAGTCGCCCATCGTCATACGTTTGACGTGGCGTGGCTCCAATTTTTTTAGCCGTTCCCCTTCCCAACGGCTATAGAGCCGTTACCCCCCCCCCCCATTAAAAAAAATTCCAAATTTAAAAAAAAAAACCTATAAAATCCCTTCTTCTCATACATCTTCCTCACACCTCTCTCTCACAAATCTCTCTTTATTACTATATATTCTCTCAAAAATATTTATTATTTATTATAAATATTTATAAAATATAATTTAAAAATGGGTTCATCTTCCAACGATGAAAGAAGAGCTTTATTTTTTTCGTTGTTTCGCGACGAATTGTATTCAATGGTGGGAAGATGGCCAAGAAGAAGCTGAATCCTCCCGACGACGGACCCGACGCCAACGTCTAAACTGGGATCGAGCGGCCGCCCACGATTCACTTCTAAACGACTACTTTAATAATCTGTGTGTTTATACACCGGAGGATTTTAGTAATCGTTTTCGGATGAGTCGTCCTCTGTTCTTACGCATACTCGCCGATGTTGAACGCGAGGTTCCTTGGTTCAACCAACGGTTTGATGCGAGAGGCCGACGCGGGTTTAGTAGCTTCCAAAAGTGTACTGCCGCGCTCCGTCAGTTGGCGTACGGGACAGCATCCGATATGTTCGACGAATACTTAAAGATGTCTGCTCGGAGCATCAGGTCCTATGTTTATAAATTTTCAAAAGCTATTATTCAAATTTATCATAAAAGATATTTACGCAAGCCTACAGCGAGCGACATCCAGCAGTTGCAGGCGAGGCATGCCGCTAAATACGGCTTTGTCGGCATGCTTGGGAGTATTGATTGCACGCATTGGGAATGGAAAAATTGTCCCACTGCGTGGCACGGTCAATTCTCCTGGGGAGATCATCCCAAGCCTACCATCATGCTCGAAGCTGTTGCTTCGAATGACTTGTGGATTTGGCAGACTTTTTTCGGTGTCGCGGGCTCGAACAACGATATCAACGTTCTCGATCAATCGCCTATTTTTGACGATTGGGTTAATGAGACCGCACCGGACTCCTCTTTTGAGCTTAGAGGGACGCTTTACAAGCGTGGATATTATTTGGCTGATGGAATATATCCAGATTATTCCACGATTGTCAAATCTCTCTCCGAACCAATGGGTCTTAAACGCCAAACCTACAAAAAAGCTCAAGAGGCGGCGAGAAAAGATATTGAACGAGCCTTTGGGGTCTTGAAGGCTAAGTGGCACATTCTAGATCGTCCGTCGAAATGTTTTTCTCAGACAAAAATGAGGAATATCATGTACGCATGTATTATTCTTCATAATATGATCATAGAGGATAACGGGTCTGCGATTTGTCAATACAACCCGGACAAGGAGGTGCCTATGTACGAAGAAATCACCGAAGAAAAGAAACGACGCAACCGCCAAGAAATTCGAAGCCGAGAGATTCACAATGCACTAACGGCGGATTTTATCGAGCATATCTTTAGTCGTTTGAATAATTAGTGATTTCTTTGTACTGTTGTTTTTTTTATGTAATTTTTTTTAATGAATGTAATTTTTTTTAAATGTTTTTTTATGAATGTAAGATTTTTTTTATAATGAATTTATTTTTTTATGCAATAGTGCCATTGCGATTAATTAAAATAATAAATTAATTTAAATTTATAAATTTAAATTTAGAAGATGTATATTTAAAAATGTAAAAAATGAAGGTTTGAAGCCCCAGTTTGAAGCCCCGGGGCTTCAAAACCATTTCCAGTGAATTTTGGGTGTAAGTTAAAGCTGACGTGGCAGAGAGAAAGTTTGAAGCCCCGGTTTGACGGGCCAGACTTTATTTGTTTATCGAAAGGGTAAGAATAGTAAGAACAATCATTTCTGAAAAAAAAGCATTGTAGAGTCTCCAAACCCAGTATTGTAACATGGAGAATGCTAAAAACCCCCCACTCTTGCTACCATCCACGCCCCCTTACATAAACATGTGGTAGGAAGACAAGAAAAATAAAATTAGAAGGTGGAGAGAGAATGAGTAGAGATAAATATGTGGTGGAAAAATGAGTGGAGACAAGATTAGTAGCAATGGTGGGGGTGTGTAGCATTGTCCATTGTAACATTTGTTGTAAATGATTTGAAGAGTAAATTAGAACATTATTATGAGATGGGATTAAGTTCAGTCCAAATTATTCCTATCATCTGATTCCTAATTATTGAAGTCCTGACTCCTGAGAGCCGCGCAAGGGAGAAGTGCCACTTTGATGAATTAATTGTTAGAGCTTTTGTTGGCATGGCATTGGCATGGCCTTCAACTTCATCGCTTCCAGAACCACCGGAATCTCACTGTTCCTACTCGCCGCCGTCGTTTTCTTCCTCCTCCGCCAGCCCGCCTCTTCCTCGAACCGCCTTTTGCTCGCTGCTCACAGGTCACTCCTCGACTCCTCCCTACCCGCCTGCAGATTCTTCAGTGACGGATCCGATGGACTGCTCCACTACTCCTCCTTCCATTCCTGCCTCTTCCGCCAAAATCCATTCTTCTCCGTCCCATTTCTCGGGCTCTTTGTGTTCCTTTACTTCTACATCCTCATCGCTACGGCGCAGGTCCACTTCTCCGTCGTCGTCACCAAGCTCGTCGCTCATCTCCGATTGTCTCCGTCCATGGGTGCGGTGACGCTATTGGCGCTCGGTAATGGGGCCCCGGACGTGTTCGCTTCCGTTGCTGCCGTCAGGGGAGGCCATCCGAAGACTGGATTTGGGGCGATCCTATCTGCAGGGACCTTCGTGTCCGCTTTTGTGGTGGGGTTCGTATCGATCTATGCGGCGCCATTTTCAGTCGATCCAGCTCCGTTTGTGAGGGATGTGATGTTTTATTTGACAGCTGCAACCTTCCTGTTCTACGTGTACTTGAGTGCTGAGATTTTCCTCTGGCAGGCCGTCGGATTTGTGGGGTTTTATCTCTTCTTTGTGGTGATTGTGTTTTGGATGGATTTGGCAGATGGAAATAGGAGAGTGAAGCGAGTTAGCGATGGAGCTGAGATGGGTTTGCTTGGAAATGGTAAGACTCGCAAGGGGAGCTCTGAGATGGACTGTGAAAATGGAAAGCTTTTAAGCACCTCTGTAGAAATAAAGAATCCCAGCTCCAAGTTAAGGCTTGCCTATGACAAGGTATGTTTTACGCGTATCAAGTGTTTGTTCAATTCAGTTCTTTAGTGGTTATCTAGATGAGACTAACAATATGGTCATGTCCTTAGATAGGCCTAGCTTTAAGTTTAATGATCTAATCTAATTTGGATAATAATCTGTCTCTTTTACACTCATCAAGACGCGTCATAACTAATTTGTCACTAATGGAGGGAGCATGTGTGCAATTATGCATGAATTAGGATAGGAGGTGTCAACAACTTCTAGAACTGTATGATTATAGGAACATAAAAAAGTTTGATCTTGCAATGAAGGTTAGATACACTCAGAATCACAGGTCATAGAAGTACAAACTGTGATCACAAGAATGAGTCCTATATTTGGGAATCCATTAACTTTTTGGTCTAGAGCATTGGGAATTTGAAGACCTCATTATCTGAAATACTGAATGGCATCAATTACTGGAGTTATCATATGGTTTTGTTCCATCCCTGGGTAATCTATATGCGGGCATCAAGGCTTGATTTATTTGCTAGTTGCTACATACCAAAAAGTGGTGTGCCCATGACATTCACAGACTCTCTCTATGTTTATGATGTAGTTAAAAATACAATACATGTAGTAAAGTGCCTGCATCTTTATTCGTATAAACTAAATATTTTATATGAAGAAGGGTGGAAATCCTCCGCCCACAACCCAAACATGCCCTTGCAAGTAAAAAACATATATTTGGGTTTACTTGATACTCTCTCTGTCCCTTAATTTTCTGCTCGCTTTGACTTGGAGCGCTTATTTGGGGGCATAGCTAAGGTGGTTGAATGGTGAGTGCTAAAGGGGTAAAACCGGGTTAGACTCCTAGCAACAACGATAAAGAATGACCATGTTCGGCATTCCCAGCCTGTCCGGACTGATACTGAGGGTTCGGGTTCAACCGTTTTTTGTTGTGGTTTGAATAAATTAGTTTCTTTCCAACCCTGACCTAAAAATCTAAAACACGAATGAGAGATTGTGCCTCCTCCCCTCTTGGGAGCCAACAACCATTCTTCAAGTTCCACTGCCACTTATGACACCACTGTCATCTTCTTGCAAAATAGCTGAAGAGTTCTCTTTCTCTGCCTGTATGTAGAAGCAATTTGATTTTTCAGATTAATATTTGATTTTATGTGTACGGCATCTTCCATATACTACTGATACAAAAGTTTATCCTGTGATTCAGAATCATATATTGCACGTGTCAAGCACCTGCAGCTGCAGGTGGTTTAAGGATAAACACACTGATTAAGAAACTCGTAAAATAAAAAATGGTACTCATATATCCTTTATTATTGCCTCTTCTTGATTACTCTGTCCTTTTTTTAATTGAGATGAAGAGAGAGGCAAATGTCAAAATTAGCATTAACTACTCTCTTGATTTTATAAAAAAAACCATAGATTAAAAAAACATGTTAAATCAAAGCAACAGTTGTCGAGAAACATAAAACGGAAGGGAGTATTGGATATAGAAACACCATAAATTGGCTGATGCAACATCTTGTAAATCTTATTAATATGTGCCAGCTTTCTATTACCTGTGGTTACCATTATGCATTTTTTAAAACCTCTTTTCCCCTATTCTTTACAGGTATTGCAGGTATGGGAACTTCCAGTCTCCGTTCTCCTGAAACTTACAATCCCTCAGACATCACCTACAGAGTGGAGCAGATTTTATCAGTCTGCCAACATAGTTTTTTGTCCCTTGGCCCTTTTGTACTCATGCAGATCATTTATGCCCTTAAATCACCCAGTTGTATTTCTTCTTCCAAACACCCACTTTCCTCTTTGGTTTATAGTACTCTGTGGGAGCTCATCTCTAGCGCTTCTTCACTACGTTGTTGAAAAGGAGCCTCCAAACTCTGAGCAACTGCCCACTGTGCTTGTTGCATTCGTAATGAGTGTATTCTGGATATCAACAGCAGCAGGAGAGCTCCTCAACTGCCTTGCAGCTCTCGGAGCACTTCTGAAACTGCCACCTGCTCTTCTTGGTTTAACAGTGCTTGCATGGGGGAATTCAGTGGGTGATCTTGTTGCAGACGTTGCCGTTGCAAAGGCAGGTCAGCCTGCAATGGCCATGGCGGGATGCTTCGCGGGCCCCATGTTCAACATGCTTTTTGGGCTTGGAACCGCTCTGGTTATACAGACAGGGAAAGTTTATCCAAATGCATACGAGCTGCGTTTCCATGTGAGTATCGTTGTGGCCTTTGTTTTCTTGCTCTTAAGCTTGATGGGATCATTGCTTGTAGTAACTTGGAACAGGTTTCAAGTGCCCAGATTCTGGGGTTTCTGTCTCGTCGGACTTTACACACTATTCGTGCTAGTAAGTTTGGTCATTGCCAAGTTTTCTGCGTAATCTTAGCCAGATGGGAACGAGATATCACATTCTTTTACTGCATTTCTTTTGTGTATATATGGAAGCCTCTCAATATTTTAGGGTGTGGGCTTTTCCATAGTCTCATGTACTCCTACTTTGCGTGTTAATAATTTTTGTTACAGCTAAAATTCAACCATATTTACCTTCTGTATCATCTCATCTTGCTTAGGCTCAACTAATCATCCAATCTTTGTTTGAGATTTGTGACAGTTAATTTGTAAACATGCAGACCTTTTAAAATGCTCACTAGACTCTGAAATGCTACTCACACTCTTTTACCAATTTTACAAACTAGAATAAGATCATCCCTAAAACCTAAGTTAATTATTTTAACTGTTTTCATGTGCATCAGAACAATTGTTAAGTACTCCATGACCATCAGAACAATTGTTAAGTACTCCATAACTGTCTCCATTCCACGATTTGAGAATGTATAACTTTGACTTTATCACAATTTAGTTTTTTCAAAGGCTTCTTAAACATTACTCACTTTATGTTTGGAATAATATGCCAAGCAATAAATTCAACCAAAAGTTCACGCTTATTTGTGACTTTACGTCCGGAAAAGGTTTTGTATTCTTCCAAACCTCTTCACGTACTAGTGAGAATGCGAGACTTGTTTTTTTTTTGCTTTGAACTTTGCACGCGAAATCTTAAGTTTTAAAAAAATGGGTGACAATATTCAAATGTGTGATTCCTCGGTCATCATGACTTCAATACCATTTTAAATAATAAAAATTGAACAAAAAGTTCAAAGTTGTGATTGTAGGCCTATGAGGACTTTTCAATTTTCTAACAAACTGAATTATAAGACTAGGGTTGTAAAATGAACGAATAATTTTGATTTGATTCGTTATTCGTATTCGAAATCAACGATTTGTATTCAAAAAAATGAATATGAATTAGAATATAAATATTCATTGAAATTCGAAAGAAAATGAATACGAATACGAATGTTTATGCATTCTATTCGATATGCTAAAGAATATATTCAAATTTAAATACCCCATAAAAATTTTACCCAATATACCTGCTTCACAATAAATACAAAGCATAATATACAAAGTACTAGGACAAAATATACTAGGACAAGCTTTGCATGTACACACATCATCTCCAAACTCTACTCCCGTGGGATCTATTTAACGAGGCAGTTGTTATTTTGGACATGTCACTTTTAGTACAAAGCACTCCCTCAGTTGACTAAAATACTCTTTCTTTCATTTTTTTTCCTTTTACCATAAACTTCTACTTTCTATTAAAAATTACTTTTAGTCCTACTAATTCCTACCATACCTCTTACATTATATAATCTACCTATCATATTTTATTTTTACCCATCACATCAAGGACAAAGTTTGAAATTCAATTAAAAATATACACTCTTTATTTCTCCCAATTGTAGAATGAATAATTTCCAATAAATTATTATGGGAGATTACATGTGTATATATACAAAGCTTTCCTAATCACACTAGGAAACAATAATAAATGTATCCTATACAAATATGGTAGCTACCAATATACATGAATATTAAATACTCTCTCCGTCCACAAATAAACTTTACACTTTCCTTTTTCGTCCGTCCACAAATAAACTTTACATTTCCTTTTTTGGAAACCTTTTTCAAGCAAAAAGACCTAATTGCCCCCACTCTCCACTCTTTCTTTTCTTTTTTCTTTCTTCCTCGCCACATCTCACTCATTCCTTCTTCTCTTCTTCTCTTTTTTTTCTTTTTCCTCTCCCTTCTGAATTCACCCACAGGCCACACCGTTTTTTCTCTCTTGTTCTTTCTTTCTTTTCTTCTCTTCTTCATTCTTTTCCTTTCTTCTTCTTCTCTCTTCTTCTTTAATTCCTTTTCCTCCCTGTTTTGACTTTGTCCCGTCACCCAATGATTGGGAGCGCGGCGGTCAGATCTGCTCCTCCGGTCCTCCCGCCAGCGATTTCATAGATCTATAAAGCTTCTGTTACTCTTAGCCTTGCCTCAAGACGTCAAAATCTCGGATGGAAGAGATTAGATCTACGAAGGAGGGGTTACGGAAGGGATGGCGACAAGAAGAACCGGAGAAGTCATCCGATGGTGCCAGAGAGTCGGCGGCAGCGGTGGTAGAGAATCGCCGGAGGTGGGGGCTTTCGACGGCGAGGGGGCAGCGGCAGGGGGCTTTCGACCGCGAGGGGCTTTCGACAGCGAG
>OOIL02006618.1:963951-974419 GCA_900332095.2 Cuscuta campestris
ATTTGGTGGATAGGAGGAGAGTGGGCTTTGGGTAAAGTGGGCATGGGCTATTGGGTAGGGTTGATAGAGCCGAGACCCTAACAAACCGGGTTGGGGGGAGGGGAATTGTCCAGGTGCGTGTCCCAATTGTGGTTGTCGATGGAGTCCGCCGCCGCCACGTCCTCGACCGCGGCCCCTGCCGCGGTTGCCACCGCCACTGCTGCCGCCCGAAGTCCGGCCGTGTCCACCGTAGCCGCGTCCATCCGTCGTCCGTCCGTGCTGCTGTGCGCCTGCTCCAAAGCCGCTGCCACGTGCTGAGAAGGGCAGTGGGCGGCGCTCCGGTGCCGTAGAGAGAGTCCTGCTGCTGCTGTTCGACGAGAAGTAACACTGACCGGACCTCTAAGAAAGTGGGGAGGGGATTCTGATATTGCAAGAATTGAACTTGACTCCGGATTTCATGGGGTAAACCTTGGAGAACTTGAAGAACGAGAGCATGTTCGGTCACCGGTGCGTCCACGTCGTCAAGGTATTCGGAGAGATTTTTTAGTAGACGAAAATAGTCGTTCATGGAGCGGTTGCCTTTCACAGTGGTGCGGAAACGATGCTCCAATTGCATCGCCTGTGCGTGCTTGTTGTCGTGGAAGAGGTTGTAGATGGCCGTCCAAAGAGCATGAGCGGTGAGATTGTTGGCAAGGACGAGATCGGAAACTTCATCCGTGATGGTGGACAAGATCCACCCTTGAATGAGGGCATCAAATTGATACCATTCAGCGTCGTCAGCGGAAGAAGCGATGGTGGTGCCGTCGATGAATCCCTTGAGGTTGAATCGGAGAATCAAGAGTCGAAACAATCGACTCCATTTTTTGTAATTTGGCTCGGAAAGACTAAGTTGCACGGGGATATGGAGTTTAATATTTGATATAGTTGTGAAGGCTAGATGATGGGAATTGTTGGAAGAAGAGTTGTCGGAGTTCGAGACAACCTTGCCGGAAGATGGGGAAGAAGCAGCCATGGCTATTGAGAGAGAGAGGATCGGTGGCTGTGTAGGGGGAGGGGCTGCCAATCGTAAGGTTGGGGAGAGACGGAAGCCGAAGTTAGGGCTCTAATACCATGTAGAATGAATAATTTCCAATAAATTATTATGAGAGATTACATGTGTATATATACAAAGTTTTCCTAATCACACTAGGAAACAATAATAAATGCATCCTATACAAATATGGTAGCTACCAATATACATGAATATTAAATATAGTAAGAATATATTTAACACCATTAAACAAAATAAGAACCATTTTAAAGAATGGATGGTGTATATGTGTTAATTTGTGGGGTAATAATTTTTGAAGTTATAAATTTTTAAAAAAACTCAAAATTTATATTATATAATAAAATACGAATACGAACCAAATATTTGAATTTTACATCAAATCGAATACGATTACTAATAATTATTCGAATTAAAAACGAATATGAATATGAACAATGGTATCATTTTTCAAATACAAATAAAATCTTATAGTATTCGATTCGATTCGTTCGTTTTACAACCCTACATAAGACAATCTTTAAAACTCATATCTGGACTATACCTTAAAAATCTTTCTTCAATGTGTGATTGAAGAAAATTTTATACGTAGTTTATAAAAAGAACCAATAAGGATATTGTGTTTACTTAGCGTGAATTTTTAGATGATTTTTTAATGGTACTAATTAGCTTTGAAAATGCTAAAAAATACTTCCTCTATCCGGAAATGTTTCTCATTTTCTTTCTTGGTTCGTCCGGATATATTTTTTCCATTTCTTTTTTAAGTCTACTTTTTAAGGATAAATATTAATAATATCCTTCTATTTTACCACAAATCTATTTTTTATTCCTTTTTTAATAAGAAAAGAAGCGCTAAAAGCTTATAATACGTGCATTTTTGAAAATTTGTCACTTTGTTTTACTACTCCCTCCGTCCCATTTTATAACGCCTGTTTCAGTTTATGATGTTTTACTGAAATTATTTTCAAATCATTTTATATGACAAATGATATATAGTTAAAAAATAAAAATTACATATTAAAATACTACATCAAAAGATCTACAAAACTAATAGTGACAATAGTACTTTATTTTATCAAATTACTAACGAAAATTGAAAAAGAAAGTGAATAAAGTTTGACTCTGTGAATAGTGAACATGCATTATAATTTGGGACGGAGAGAGCACTTAATAAACGTGTCAAGTTAACACGTGAAAATATTCTGGATGGAGGGATTATTAAAGCTGTTCCCTAACATGCCCTCACCATATCTAGAAGTACAGCAACCATGGTTAGGGCAATAAGAATTATACAAACACAATACCGAAGGTGCCCCAATTGGAGGGAGTATGAATAAGGTGGTGTTGGAAAGAAAACGTATAAGACTACAACTTTAGTCAAGAAATTAGGTTGAAATTTTGAGTTTTACATGGTTAAAGGTGAACTGAAATTCCTTGAACTGAAATTAGGTTGAAATTTTGAGTTTTACATGAAAAAATGTTTTCCTATCTCATATTTTTTTTCCATCTCATTTTCTTTTCTTTTTCCTCTCAAATTCCTTGAACCAAATATCGTGTTAACCTTCGTGCAAGTTAAATGTAAATGCTTCATGTCTTGAATTCACCATTTCCTCCCATTTCCTCCGAAATCCCCGTACATAAGAAAGGGTCAAAATTCAATATTTAAATTTTCGTAACTTGATAGCCAATGAAGGTCTGTCACACTCGGTTCATATTTTAACCCTTTTCCAATCTGCTGTCTAGGAATTTGCTCTCATTCCAGCTACAGATAGGCTAAATATTACAGTAAATTAGAGATCACTGAACAAGAAAAAAAATACTAGCCTCATCTGTATGTCTCGGGCAAGAAGAAGCCAGGCATAACAAGTTTGTCGGCAAGCATTTTGCCCGTCTTTGGCATAACATGCCAATGCAATGTAAGGTTGAATTCTTTACCACGGAGATTGCTTCCCTATACATGAATAAGAACTTTGTCATGAGAATCCGTGGAGGCATAAGGCAAATGAAATGTGATTCAACAGAATTGGTGCCTAACCTGATCAATGAATCGGTACTTGTTTTTTGTGTGCATCCAAAATTTTGCGTGCTCTTTAGAAGGTATTATAGCGTCCCACAAGGAAACCTGTTACAAGAGCATTCAGACCAAATGGAGGAAACAATGTTTGTGTTCACCCATGGCACAACACTGAAGTTTTCAAAAAGGCGGTAGAGCAGTAAGAGCACACACAAGACACGTTGAAACGTCATTTTCCAAATGTTAGGAACACACTTATGTCAAAGAAAACGTGCTAACTCATACATCAAAACTAAAAAGAAAATATTGATTTTGAACAAAACTTAAGCCCAATATTTAAAATAACAATTTTGAGCGCTCCATCTGTCACTTTAAAATCCATTTGGCAAAATGGAACGCTGAGCTAGCCATTTTAAAACCATTTCAAATCTACATGGCAAGGTTTAAGTCCAAACCAGTAAAATTTGCAATCTAAAACTCTAGAAATAAATAAACTCACAATTTAGAAACAACTGATTATAGCTGTTACTATATTTCTAATTTGTAAATTTGGAGACTTGAGCTCTTGCCTCTAAATCTTGCCACGGATTTAAAATGGAGTAGATATGATCACCTTAGATTCCATTTTGCCACATGGATTTACAAACTGGAAAATACATAACAAAAAAACTAAGTCTAGGACCTTTCAATTAATGAAGGACCAAACCTTTGTTCTTGAAGGGAGGACTAAAAATATACTCCCCTTGTCACACTACTTAAAGAAATATAAGTAATTCTTAATTAGTGTGGGTATATATTTTTTAAACATAGCAAAGTTAAAGTCAGCTAGCTCAAAGACAAACATAATCGGCACAATGATTATTAATTTATACAAGAATCCACTTACAAGAGCATTGCAAATCTCACATTCCTAGAGGTAAAAAAGACAAAAAAAAAAAAATAGAGTACTTTGGACAATATGATCGTCAAGGGTGGTATAACTAGTCCTAAAGGGCATTATTGATAAGTGATGGCGAACAAGTCCAATCTCCTATAATAATCACGATGGAAAGTACCTGAATCAATAATGGTAAAGAAACAAGAAGAAAATACCTGATTCAGGGCATTCTTTGGGGTTTCGTACTCAGCTGCCAAAAACACAAAAACCTGCAAATAAATTCAAAGAGGCTACACAACTCATATTCCATATAGGCATCCACACAAATATATTGACAAGAAAACTTTTGAGCAAGTACTAAGTTGTTTGAGTTCCTCAATGATTATGACACACAAACAAGTATACATTAGCAGTGTAATCAAAACTTACGAGTTACGAAATCACCAGAAATATGCAATGCAAAACAGATGACAATTCTATTAATCATGATGGGTTAATAACTAAACATACATCATTCATTACTATTGTGTGGTTATATAGCTTGCCAAGTTGACTGAAATAATATTCTAAGTACACTTTCTATCAAGACAAAGTCATGAAGAGAGTACGTTAAAAAAAATTGTGTAACTAAAAAAATATACTCCCTCCGACACACCATGAAGTTTATACTTACCTTATCATCCGCCCCAAAATGAACTTTACATCTCCTATTTCCTTTTTAAGTAAGGAATAAGTGACTCATAACATTTCCCTCCCTTCTAAACAAATTTCAAGTACACTTTCTATCAAGACAAAGTCATGAAGAGAGTACGTTAAAAAAAATTGTGTTACTAAAAAAATATACTCCCTCCGACACACCATGAAGTTTATACTTACCTTATCATCCGCCCCAAAATGAACTTTACGTCTCCTATTTCCTTTTTAAGTAAGGAATAAGTGACTCATAACATTTCCCTCCCTTCTAAACAAATTTCAACCACACACTTTTTACATTTCAACAATTTTCTTAAACTTCACGATGTTAAAGCGAGAAATGCATTGTGGGATGAAGGGAGTGTATGTTTCAATGCATATAGACGGACAGCTAGAAGCATTTAGTGATCCTAGTCCAGTGAAGAATTAAATAGATAGTGATTTTTCAGAATATCTTAGGTACACATGAACAACAATAATACATTCTAGTAATTTCCAACAAATATTCAAGCAGACTGCCATTTTTAAAATTAAAGGCACAATAAACACGCATAAGCGTACACCATTGGAGATTTGATGAAAATAAAGGCAATTAAAAGCCATACTGAAAGCAGAAATCCCCTTGAAAGGCATAAAAGCATACCATAGAACAATAAAGGAATGTGAAGTACAAGAGAACCCTGTAAAACTAGAATAAAATGGTGTATAATTGTAACAGACCTGTTTGGTATTCCATGTAAATAGTGACTGTAAGTCTGCCGACACATTCAATGTCAAACTCACCTGCATTGAACAAACAGATGATAGAAAGTTGGTCAACACACACTAAGAATAGCAAATAATATTTATTTGATGTTTGCATAAACAAGCACTAATGTATTACAGAACAAAAATTATTCTGACAAAGATATCAGTTCAGTATATTTCTCTGCATCAAGTTCAAAAACATTGAATTCCACTCTGCATCAAGTTCCAGAGAGATAGAAAATGACTTCTCGAATGTCATTTTCCACCAAGGGTCTGTTTGGAAAGATGGAAAATGACTTGTGTAAAATGATTTCTTGAAAATGACTTGTGGAAAATCAATTATACTCCGTATCACTTTATATGGTTTTCAGAAAGTTTAGAAAATGAAAAAAACTAGTTTTTGTTGTTATAACCTAATAAAACATGGTGAGTTTTGATCTGATAAGTAGAAGAAGAGTGGGAAATGTCTTTTGCCAAAAAAAAGGGGAAGACAAAATCCTCCAAATAAGGTTCATTTTTAGTTGGCTGTGGAAATCATTTTCTGTTGACTCCAATTCTCGAGAGCCAAACATCGGAAAATGGAAAATGACTTTCGGAAGTTATTGGCCCTCCTCCCAAACAGATCCTAAAGCCAATCTTTTCAGATGAACCTCTGAACCAGATCACCATTACTAAAATTCAAACAATATTAAGAGGAATAATTGTGTGGCACAGGTAATAAGCTGAAACAGTCTTAAATTCTTCTAAATACAAAAATACAGTTCAGCAGTTTGAAGAAGATGCAATACAAAAGATAAGTGGTTTGAAGAAAATCAGTCTGTAAATTGAACGGAGTATATCATTTTAACATTGAGTTTATTTTAGTTTTTCTAACACCTGAGAAAAATGAGCCCCAAACCTTCAAACTAGTTGTTCAGAACAGATCTTATATTCATTGTGTATGCATATATTTCGGCATTATTTCTTGCTGACACAGTGAACACTAACAAAGTACGAATTGAGTAGACTTTGGTTACTTCATGTGTGCCAAATAAGTGCATTCCATTCGTTTTAACCACTCAGGGTGGTCAAGAGTCAAACAAACAAATCACCCAAACAAAATTATGGAGTCCAAAAGCATGCTTTTAATGTTTACTCCCTCTGTCCCAAAAAGAATGTCACACTTCACTATTCAAAAATCATGTTTGTTTATTTGTGCATTTTCATTGATTACTTGATAAAATAAGATATTCTTTGTCACCTCTTGTTTTGTAAAACTTTTGATGTAGTTTTTAAGTATGTAAGTTTTATTTTTGATTTCTACACCAATATTTAAATAAAATGAATTGAAAAATTTTGAAATTTCATTTCGTTTTGCATAATGTAGCATTCCTTTTAGGACGGAGGGAGTATGTGATTTGTATCCAGGAACACATAATCTAAACGTCACAACTTTGACTTTCAAATAAAGGCCATATTATTTGCAAGAATTAAACTTCTAATTGAGATCCAAATGCCCATTCAAATATTAATATAAAGAACAATTAAACGAGGAAGAAGAACAAGAGTTGACATTAAAAAAGTACCTCATCATCACCGTCATGCTTTTTCTGGAACCAATTAATATTCAATACCTAGATTTTAAGAAATAGAATAAATAGATCAGCAATCTAGGGTTACTGAAAAACATGTCAATACATAATCAGATCTATACAAGCACACGGTGAGTACCTGGACTTGGGCTGTGGGAGAGGGAGAGTTGAAATTGTCGGAGAAAGAGGCGATGGCGCACATTAACGCCAGGATGGTGATGGCGAAGGTCAGCAACGCGTTGGCTCTGAACCCGGCGGAATGCATTTTGCGATTCCGCTCTCTCACAACTGTTGAAAACGGAAGAAATCAATTGGATTTCTCTTTGATTATATGTTTTGGATGACCTAACTGAAGTCACGAAGGGGGGTTACAACCTACAAGTCAGCTAAGTCAACTCGCCTAGTACTCGTGGGTTCCAACCGGACCGGTCTTCTGTTTTGAGACCCATAATGGCCCATTTCGATACCCACAAATCCACAATCGACTCCAGGTCTCATCACACTCACGAGCTTCAGGTCGGTCTGAACCAAGTTCATTCTGATTTTTGAATAAATGGAAAATAGATTTAAAGAAATTCTTTCTTTTGGGGTTAATGCACCTCATTTAATCACCAAAACACAATAAACTACACAAAGAATTACATAAAATACAATCGTAAAAACCCTCAAAAGTAGTATGTTAGCTCAAAACACATTTCTTAAACTTATTGCGAATGTAGTGTTTGATTTGCTCCTAGATATAATGGTGACAATCTTCAACCTTCTAGTCCCCCTTCTGATGTATCTTGCCATTTTGGTTTTTCAAAGAGTGTTAGATTGAGATACCTATTACCTATAGCCTATAAGACAACTCTTTTGTCTCGTATGTACTAGTTTTAATATATTATGACGTCTATATTATCATAATATTCGACTTGCAAGAATCCTTTTAAACATAGCCTTTATAATACTATAAGAGTCTCATAATAAGAATATCGTAGTCCTCATATATGTTACTAGAGTGTTGGGTCTATACCTCTATAAATTTTTCTAAAATACTATTCTCTTGAATCTTAAATAATTTTTAGGGCTTTTTATTCTTGATAAAGGTTCAAATACAATCACAATAGATTGGACGCCAAGGCTAATAATTTCAACAATCTCTCACAAGCACTTAGACCAATCACGCATTTCATGAATGTCCATAGACGAATTCTGACCCTCGTGTTTGGGTGTAATATCCCAACCCGTGTAACCCAAATAAATGGTTCAGCGAATCGGGTTGCCACTATATCCAAACACAATAATATTTCCAAACAATTTAACACATTTCATCCAAAAACATTATTGAATATCTACTGGAGTAATCGAAAACATTGCAGAAGCTTAAGTAATCATTAATCCAAAACATAACTTTGGATTTATGCCTGAAAAAATAATAAATCATTCAAAAATAATCAACGACTTAAAGTGATCAAGAAGGCATAACTCGCACATCTTCTCGTCTTCATTGCCCCCGGGTCTAGGTTCATCTTGTACCTGATTGCCTTCATGTAACACACACTACACGCTAAAGTTGAGTGAGAAATATCAAATATTCGATCATACAGATAAGTGAACTCACTAGCCCAGAATTATCATATGATATCACACACATAAGCATATTTTAACAACATCATATAACACCCCACAATCATAATCAACCAAAAAACATCACGGACACCTCTGAAAGGGGGTGAACAGAGGTGTTTCCCAAAATGGCCGATTTTATCATGGAAGTGTTCTCGATAAAATATCAATCAAATCAACACACCACAAACAAGAGGGAGTGAAGAATAAAAGCAATAAACACACCATATATATTGTTCGGCCTAATGCCTAGCTAAATCCAGTCCTAGAAGCAAATGTGTTGCAGCCTTTACTATCAATCCGTCAAACTTAACGGAGTTTGACAATCCAAATGCAACTTGAGAACTTGATTTCACAATCTTCTTATCTTACCATCGATGTTGGAATGCATGAGTTCAACCCTTTCTGTGTTGTTAAGTGTTGACTCACAGGTTTTGATAATTGACAAACACAATTTATACAAGTCAAGATCAAATTGCTACAACGACAACACGAAGACTTGAAGTGCCATTCCTTGAAGTATTCAAGAAGGTGCACAGGATTTTATTGGAGTCCGAGTCGCGCCCGGAGCGCCTAACGGAGGACTCAGAGGAGTAGTAGATTTCCGAAGACTTTTTATTTATTTGAGTCGTAGGAATATTTGTAAGGATGACAAAAATATCTTCTCTCCAAAATTATTTTTATGAGAGTTAAAATAAAAATTATATTTATTTTTGGAGTCAGTTGAAAAATCTTTTTAACTGTTCAAAATAGTTTTATTGAGTCAGTCACAAAAGGTGTGCCAAACATTTATCAAATATTTATTTTGATAANAGTCGCGCCCGGAGCGCCTAACGGAGGACTCAGAGGAGTAGTAGATTTCCGAAGACTTTTTATTTATTTGAGTCGTAGGAATATTTGTAAGGATGACAAAAATATCTTCTCTCCAAAATTATTTTTATGAGAGTTAAAATAAAAATTATATTTATTTTTGGAGTCAGTTGAAAAATCTTTTTAACTGTTCAAAATAGTTTTATTGAGTCAGTCACAAAAGGTGTGCCAAACATTTATCAAATATTTATTTTGATAAATACAAAATATTTTTGGTAAGCAAAAATATTTTATTCAAATATTTTTCGTGTACATCGTTTGACACACAAAATATTTTTGGAACTCATTTTCTACACCAAAAATATTTTTTTTCATAATTCAAATTTTGAATTTGAATTATGTAGGTTGATTGGGGAGCCTTTTGATATGATTTCCTTGTCCAAAACAAGTCATTAAGCTCCAAAATATTCACTCAACTCGCACACATGTTTTGGGTCCTCATGTTTGGGTTTGTTCGTTAGGGGATCGATCATCCCTTTGGATCGATCACCTGTGTAGTGTTCTCCGAGACTGGATCGATCCAAGTGCATGGATCGATCATCTTGCTTTTCAAAAATTGATCGTAGGATCGATCCTTGAGTGTGGATCGATCCCCCGAAACTTTGACAGAAATTTATTTTTGTTGGCTTACTCCAGATGATCGATCCTCAGCCCTAGATCGATCCCCAACGCTCCATTCTGTCAACTTCAGCCTTCCCTACTCCCAACAGATTTATTTCTTTTTCCTCTATATAAACACTCTTCTTTGGTCATTTTTAATAACAAGAAACACTCCAATACTCCCCATTCTTGAGGTGTTTATCCTCCATCAATCTTTCCTCAAATTTATATTATTTTGAGAGAAAACTAAGTGTTTTCAAGAGAGTGTTTTGTCATCCATTAGAGCTTTAATCATTTCTCTTATCTACTCTTTTGAGAGCTATTGTTGAGAGGTTGAAGAAGATTGTTCTTCTTGTTGTTCAAGGCTTATGTGATTTAAGTCTTGGTTGTGAAGTCTTGTAGAGGGCATATCTACGAGTGGTTTTGTCGAGGCTTGTGGGATTCAAGTTCTCGAGTTGTAA
>OOIL02006618.1:980733-993810 GCA_900332095.2 Cuscuta campestris
TACTCTGTTTGTCTTCTTGTGCTTGTTTAGGAATTCTGGACAGGCTCTTCAATTTAGAGGGCCAAACTTTGTCTTCGAGTCATTTGTTCTTGAATCAACATAATTATCTTCAATATAGCCGTTGAAAATCAATAGATTGATTTTTCCTTACCAACGAGTAGAATTTCTTCATTCAGGACTTAGATAATTTTTCTAAGTCTTTTCTCACTTGTCCGCTTTCTGAGAATTCCGGTCTTCAGTGAGTCTTCCGATTCTTAGCTGACAAATCCGGATGAGTCATTTTCAGATTTCCGGGTGAGAAGGAGATCCGCGCTAGTCTTCCGATTTGGATGACTTAGACTTCAGCGGGTTGTAGCGAGACATCCGGTTCTTATGTAGTCTTCCGGATCAGAGGATTTTCGTTTGCTTGAGAAAATCCTTACTTGTCTCTGACATTTCCGAACAAGATATCCGATTTCCATATCACTGAATTTGATTAAGTCTTCAGGCATCAAAACGCTTAAAGAAATATCACAGCTTTTATTGGAAATCTCAAGAACTCGGTTTTGACAATATTTCTAAAAAGAAAAATTACATTGAATATTGGGGGAGACCTAAAGTCCCTAATACATTCTAAATACATCATCATCAAAATCTATAATATTTTTCCCAACAACTGTCCAAGCTGGGCACGCGGAATCCCCATGCTCTAGCTTGAGGGGGGTGTCACGCATGGAGAAGTCGCAGGTCACGTATGGCGCAAGACTTGGATTGGGAATTGGTTTCCTATTTTATGTTTGTTACCTAAGTTGTTTAGGTTTCCTTGTTTGTATTATTTTATTCCTACTAGGATTTGGAGTTTTCCTTCTCTATATAAGCAAGGGAAGGCTATTGTAAACAGACACACATATTGAATACAATTTTCTTATATAATTTCTACAATAACATACCTGGACTAGAAATATACTTTTTGGACCAACTTGCTCCGAATTCAAATCTGTTTTCACCGATGGATTCGTCTCGTCAAATCCTACGCAACGGTATAATTTTATATTTTACTAACGAATATTTAAATTAGACTCTAGGTTCATCTCAATAATTAATTAACTATTCTTAATTAATTAATTCTAATAGGGCGAGTTTCAGGGCGTTACATTTCTCTCCCTGTAAAATAATTTCATCCTCGAAATTACCTCAGTCATTGATCCGTGAAGAGATGAGGATATTGGGTTTGCATGGATTCCTCGCTCTCCCAGGTCGCTTCTTGCACAGCGTGGTTTTGCCGAAGCACCTTGACCAAGTGTACGGATTTGTTGTGCAGTTCTTTTACTTCGCGTGCTAGAATCTGAACAAGTTCTTCTTTGTACATAACATTCTCGTCAAGAGTGACCACTCCCTTAGGTAAGACATGAGATGGGTTGGAACGGTACCTCCTCAATATAGATAAATGGAATACGTCGTGGATCTCACTCAATTCTGGAGGTAGCTCTAATCGGTAGGCTACTAGTCCTACACGCCTGATAACTCGATAGGGTCCGATGAACCTATGCCTCAACTTGCCCTTCTTGCCAAATCTCAACACCTTATATAGGGGGCGTGCCGCTCCGGGAGGAGGCCTATCAGAAGGAGACACATGGCAGACGTAATGAATAGCGAATTACCAGAAAGACGCAATGACGCAACTGTTTAGATGACGATACATCATTTCCCAGAGCTATACACGTGGGCCCTAGGAACCCGCCTACTAGAGGATTTAAAAATCAAATTTTGAGAGTTTCACATTGCGCAGAATGAGATCGGTGGAGGGACTTTTTTACTTCTCGCCCTTGATGGTTCCTTAAGGTCGGAAGCGGAGGACTCCTCCTTTTGTTTACGAGGTTTGACCGACTTTATTTTCAATTCAATTTATTTTCAATTCAAAAGTATATCAAAATTCTACAAAACAAGAAGTGACAAGACTAAATTATTTTATCAAACAACTAACAAAAATCAGCAAATAAAATGATTAAAGTTTGATTGTGTGATTAGTAACTAGGAAGAATGTTTTAGAACGGAACGAGTACAATGCAAATACAATATCAATAATGAAAGAAAAAATATATATTTTATCACATTAAAACAAAATTCTATAATATAGAAAGTGTAATTACAAATATATATTTTTATAATAAATACTACATAAATAAATAAAGGTGAGCATAACCATAGTAGCTTTTAAAATTTAACATGTTAATATTTATGCTAACTTTATATTCTAATTAAAAATTGTTTTGCAAAAGTAGATTTTTTTGTATGAAAAATGACAATAGTTTTTTCCCAACATTGATTAAGATAACATGATTATGAATTTTATAATAATTATAATATTAATATAATAATAATAATAGTAATAATAAATTATAATAATAAATTATAATTATAAATTAATAATAATGACAATTTTTTAAAGTTTCTTTAGTTTTTTTTCATTTTCATCTAATTTCTTCTAGTTTTTCTAGTTTTTTTTCAATGTTTTCCAATTTTTTCTCATTTCTTTTAGTTTTTCAATTTCTTCTAGTTCCTTCTAATTTTTAAATATATAAAATTTATTTTATGTGCACCAATTTTTCATATAAATTTAATCTAAAATCAACTATGCTAGGGGTACACCAAGAAGTATACTGTATACCCCAAAAGAATGCACCAACATTTTAACGATTAACGCGGATACAAAATACTACTCCGTAGTTCAGTCAAAAAAATTGCACTAACATTTTAAGTTATTGTAAGCCATCACAGTAACATTATACACTCTCTTCATTCTAAAATTATCTTCCTAGTCACTATTTACATGGTCAAATTTTAATTACTCTTTAGTTATTTTTGTTAGTTATTTGATAAAATAATATAATCGTGTCATTTCTTGTTTTGTAAAACTTTTGATGTTGTTTTAAAATATATAATTTTTATTTATTAAATTTACCCATATAATCAAATAAATTGAATTAAAAATTAAATATAATTTCAGTTTAAACTCATAAACCAAACTCAGAAGATCATTTTTAGAGAGAGTACTAGCACAAAATATTAGTACATACCTGTGGTACAATTTTTGGGGACACATACTTTAATTCAAAATCTCAAAAATATCATAAGCAAACATTGTAACTCAACCCGCAATCGAGAAGTTACAGAGGGAGTAGGAGTAGCTTTGGTACTCAAAAGGACATAAAACAAACTTCTTTCGAACTAAGAACTTACTCTTTACCAAAAGCAGAAGATCCCATACCCCTTGTCACTTAGATTTTTCTTGTCCCCAAACACCAGCGACACTGTTTGCTGTTTCAAATCACACCTCGTCTAAGGAAAGCATTTCACTTCCTGCTGAAACTAGAGTGTGAACATATGGGGCCCACCACAAGCAATAAAATAGGCTATATAGATTCAAAACAATCTTTGAGAATTACCACAGGCAAAAATTACCACACCAAACTACGGCAGGTAATTAATTATACCTCCTTACAGCAAGTCTTCAGAAAGGGTAAAAATGGTAAAACAGATTTACATTACACTACAGCTACCAGTGTTTTCATCACTGAAGATGTGGGTGAAGTTGTCGTTGGCCGGCGGGTGAATCGGCGGCCCGTAGCCCATCGCCGGGTGCGGGTGTGGTGTGTACATCATCGGATGGGCGCCCGTGCCGCCACCGGGCATGTCGTACCCGTACGGTCGCTGCTGGTACTGGTTCATCATCATTTGAGCCATGTACTGCTGTTGTTGCGGGTGCGGGTAGTATGGGTTTCCGCCGCCGCCGCCTGGCCCCATCATCCCGGGGAAATAACCGCCGCCGCCTTTCATGGGGCCCGGCGGAGCGGGAAGGCCTTGGACGGCCGCCGGATTGCCCATCGGGTAATGGCCCATGGGTCCCATTTGGCCCATGCCTCTACCACCACCACCTTCATGGAATAATCCTTTCTGGGGATTGTTCATCATAAGCTGGCCTCCACCTTTGTGACCCCAATTATCACCCCCATTGTGTTGGCTAACACCTTTTTTATTACCATGAGGTCCTGCAGCACCAACAAATTGACCATTGTTTTTTCCACCTTTTCCATTTTTGCCCCCAATCATGTTCTTACCACCAACATCATTGTGATTCCCACCACCAGTCAAGCCCTTGAACTGCATTGGGATTTCAACCCCATCACCTTTCTTGGCCTTCCCACCACTTTTGCCATTATTACCAACCCCACCCTTCAACATGTTCATCATCCCACTGAAACCACGGGACCCGCCGCCGCCACCGCCCTTCCCACCACCACCACCACCACCCTTGACACCGCCCTCCGTTTTATTTTTTGTCTTGGACTTGGAGGAGGGCGGTGGAGGGTGGCGGCGGCGGCCACCACCTTCAAGCTCGTCACCGGCCGAATCATCATCATCGCCTTCGTCGTCATCATAAAACTCATCCTCGTCCTCATCGAAATCATCACAATCACCAAACTCGTCCTCGGGCAAATCGAACTTGACCGTCTTTTGGCCCTTGGGGTTGGGGGGAGGGCCTCTCATCATCATCATGTCACCACCACCCTTCATGAGATTTTGCATCATATGCCCCCCACCCTTCTGCTGGTCCTTATTATCCCCGCCTTTGCCCCGCGATTTCGGGTCTTTTCCCCCTTTGAAATCCCCAAGCTCCAAATTCATGAACTGGTTGTTCATCATCTTGAATGGATTATTATTACTATTCCCCTTTTGAGACCATAGTTCAGCATGCTTTCCTGATTTCTCAAGCTTCTTCAAAAGTGTTGCTGGGTCAGCATTCCCAGTTACTGTCACTTTCCCATTGTCTGCATCTATCTTCACACCATAAACTCCTAAAAAACAAAGAAAAAAAGATAAGAGTACAAAGATTTAATTTGGGGAAAAAATACAAAACACAATGATGTTTTAGCACGCCACACAGTACCTTTAAATAATAAAAAAAGCAAATAAAGTTCAATGGGTAATATTTTATACACCATGATAAAGTAAACAGCACAATAATAATAAGACTACCTACTAAAAAAGTAAAAGCATAATACTTACTTCATATCTGATTTATTAGAGTTTTAGATTAATTTTTCAGTTTCTATAGTATTTTTATTTAATTATTACGAGAAAATGTCTACTTAAAAAAAATATATATTATGAGAAAATCTCAAAATTTAACAATACAAGTTCATAAATCCATGTGTCTAACAATTTTCTTAAAACTAATTCTTTTTGTGTGTTTGTTCTACCGTCATACCTCAAAGCTACGTCGAGCGAATCAAGTAATTTTTTTTTCAAAATATAGTATACTTGCAACAAATCCAGAAAAGAAAAGACGGACACATACTGGCCAGTTTGACTTTTTACAATTTGGACGAATCTGGACGAAGTTTGATCATCAATTAAATATGGAGTAGATACTTCATATTGCAATATACTATACTTAATTTGTACTAATAAAATTTTTTTAAAAAAAAATATACCGGACAAATCCAATTAAATGATTTTTGAAAAAATAAGTAATGCAAATTTTTTTGTTAAACTAACGATTGAAATTTGTCTCATTTGATTGCGAAAAGTCAAATTAAAGGGACAGAGCAGACAATTGAATCCAAAGGAGTTTGGACAAAATAAATTTCAGCACAATACTGAGATTCAAAACCTAAAAAACAAAAGTCAGAAATGAAATACAGTAAAATGTTCAAGACAAATTGCAGCTTTGATTGTGGTACCATATATGCTATTATTGACTTAAGGGAGGAAGAGAGTGAATTTAATGCACAAAGTAAAAATAAATAAATAAATAAATAAATAAATAAACCCAGCTGGCTCACCTTCAACCTTCAGCAGTATCTTCTTCACCTTGTGCTTGCAGCCATCACAGTGTATATTCACCCTAAGAACACAAGCCTGCAAACATAATTTCCAAGAAAAATGCATTAACGAAACCCATATTACAGAATTACCAACATTAATTTTTGAATAAAAAAAAAGAATCACATTAAAACATTCAATTCAAGCTTAAAAGCTCAAGATTCAACTAGAAGAGAGAAGAAATTAAACAGAACTCAAAACCCAAACAAAACTGTTAAAAATTGAAGTAAAATGTATACCTGAGTCTTCATGATATCATGCTTATTATTCATCTTGCTCATCGCAACAGATTAAACAGGTCCAGGATGTAACCAGTGGCTTTTGTTTTTCAGGGGAAATTAAAAGAATCCCAAAAGAAAGAAAGAAAGAAAGAAAGATATTTTGAAAGAATATGAAATTAAGTAGGTTTGAAGTGGTTAGGAAGGAGAGAGATGGAGAAGATTAGAATGCAGAAAATAAAGGGTTGGAGGGAGGCCCAATGTGATTATAATGCAGCAGCTACTTTGATGAGAGAAAATAATTTTAAAAAAATATGAGACTCATCTCCAAGGTCCTTTTAGACCCGATCAGAAAATCATTTAGGGTCCGTTTGGTATACAGAATTGATGGAATTAGAATTGAATTGGAATTGAAATTCCATGGGATTCAATTCCATAGAATTGAATTCTGCCAATTCTAATTCATTTTTTGCACTATCAATTCCAAATCCACATAATTTTTGTACTACCAAATACCAGAATTGGAATTGAAAGTCTCAATTCCAATTCCATAGTTTGAATTCCGTGTACCAAACGAGACCTTAGGAAAGTGATAAATTGAATTTTGATTTCAGATTGGTGGCAAAAAATAAAGTCGATCCATTTACATAAGTCTTATGCATAGCATAATTAACTTCAAATACATTTTCGAATCGAACTTGAGTCTTATCCACAAGACCTCTTTGGGTTGGTTTTGGTTCACAGCCAGAGTAAAAAGGATGGGGAGGAGAGGGCGGCAGAGGATGAGCTGTCCCTGGGCAGGGCTTTGTCGGTTCTGGCATCGATCGACATGTTTTAGTCACCATTAAATATCTGAGATGTACTTTGGCTCTTTGCTGGCGACCCGATTGGCCGGCCCCTTTAACTCCAGGGTAAAGAAGTAATGTTTCATTTTGATTTTTGACTCGTTCACCCTCCGCCAAAAAAAATTACGGAGTACTATAGTTTGATTTACTTTGACAAATTGTGTAATATTTTAACTATAAATTTTGAAGAAAAAAAATCAATTGTAACGTAGATTTAATAAAACTAGATTCATCGTCAAAGAATTGTATAATTTGATCAAAAAACAAGTGAAATTTGCACTAAATAGGACTTAAACATAATGACTTTCTTAATGTAGGACTTAAACTTTTTTATTCCCTAAATAGGACTTAATAATGACTTAGTGGGAGGAATAATGTCCAGTAATGATGGACATTTACTTGAATAATGATTACTTGATAATAACCAAAGGTCCTACATTGGGAAATAAAAACATATGATCCTATATTGGGAAAGTCATTATGTTTTAGTCCTATTCAAGCAAATTTCTCAAAAAACAATACTCCGTAATGTTTTGAGATGGCGAGTGAATAAAATCTATGTATCGGGTACAGACCTCTCATTTTATTAATTAATTTAAAATTTAAAAAAAATTATTCAGAATAAACTCAACTTTATCCGATTTTTCAAATATAATCCAACATTTCACTGTGATGCATAATAATTCTAACCTTAGTGAAACTTGAGAGTTTTGGATCGCCGTTAAGTTCCTAACAGCGGGTTAACGAAAACATTATGTTTTGTGCAACAACATGAAATTTGGAATTATGTTTGATTAATTTTTATTTTAAATTTTTTTCTTTAAAATTTCATTTAAATGTTTAAAATGATTTTCTACCTTCATTTCTTTTCCTTTTTTAAAAAATTAGTCTTACGTTTAAAAAATAAAAAATATATATAAAAAATAACAAAAATGAAAAAAATAACTAAAAATAAACAAAATTAATGAAATAAATAAGGAAATCAACAGAAATTAAACTAAAACGGGTAAGAAATAAAATTAAAATATATAGAGTGGCAGGTTTTATATTTTAGAAATCACCCCTAATAGGACTAAAACATTGTGCTTATCCCTAAAATAGGAGTTCATGTTTTTTATCCCCCGAATAGGACCTCTCCCGCCACATTCTTTCTTTCTCTCCCGATTTTGCCCTCTTTTTCCTTTCCGTGTCACAATTCACAATCTGCCCCGTCTACATTACAACTCTTTGTAATACACATTACCACATTACATACTGTGACACTTTACATTACAATGGTTCGTAATATTCATCACCACATTACAAATTATGACACTGGTAATATCCACATTACATACTTTGTTGGACTATCATGAATTTTTTTAATTGCATATTAACCATTGCATAATTTTATTATTTTTTTGTTATGCATTTAAAGTCAACATGTCCATATGAGTTTAAAGGACAAAACATGGACATGTTGTGAATTCTAATTGGATCAATTTATTTGCGTTCATGCGGTGGCTGCTGTTAGGAGACATCCCGGCTTATCTTGTTATGATTTTATTTCTCCTTTCTACAAAATTGAGACGTTANACGTTAGTATATATGTACATATGCTGGTATAGTCCACCCAAACACATAGAAATCCTATTCCATGAGTGCAAGATCCAAACACTATTTGATTTCACTTTATGTTGCATTACATGACTTTTTTTAGTATGATTTAGTTGTGTTAAAATTGCTTGTACTAAGATGTAATGTACTTTTTAAAATGTCCTTCCTTGTTGACACTTTTATTTCATAATTTCGTTTCATTTAAATAACCTTTGTCATTCAATGCTGTGTACAGTGCCACAAATTGGCATATACATGACCAACTTTAGGGACTCTTATAAATTGTTGTACGTGTAAATGAGAAAACTAAAATTTCATATTGTAAATGGCCACCTTATGTCAACAATAATGCAACACTTAACTTTAATAGTAATATACTTATTTTATGTTTGGTAAATAAAGGTTTGCGGCAAGATGAGAGGGAGGGTAAGGTATTTTGGGGATGGCCATGCAAACTAAGTCCTATTTGGAGAATTTATGTTTTGGACTCCTATTTAGATATATTTGATATGTTTTAGTCCTATTTAGGTTTTTTTCCCTTAATATTTTTCCTACTATGCAGAACATTCATAAACCGGTTCTTTTTTTCCTCGAATCATGGTCAGCTGCAACCTGCATGTGGCGATTTTTTGGCAGAAGGGGGGGGGGGTTAATTTAGATCTATATATACCCCTAATTTTTTTTTAAAAAAAAACACAAAGCAAATTCTCTCAATCTATCTCTCTAAATCTCTAGTTCTTCTCAATTCTCAATATAATCATATATTCATATTTGTATATTTTTAATTTTCATATGTTATAAATATACTCCCTCCGTCCTGTTTTAAACGGCCGTTTTGACTTTGGGACATATTTAAGGAAGAGAAAAAATAGAGTTGACTCTCCGAAATTACCATTAATTTTTAAGAAGAGTGACGATGAATGAGAAGATAACGTGGAGAAGAGTAACTTATTTTAGGGGTAGTTTTGGTATTTTACTCTTAAAAGTTTACGATAACAAGAAACATGCAACTTATTTTGGGACAGAGAAAAAAAATCAGGCAATTTAAAATGGGATAGAGGGAGTACTATATATTTATATTATAATATATATTTGATATATATTATAATACCAATATTTTAAATTTAGAATACTTTAACATTCTAATATATTTTCTTATTTTTTTATCAATATAAAAAATATGTTAAAATGTCGAGGGAGTGTAGTAGAATGTCTGTAGATATGGGTTGTGTGAACTGTAGAGGTTCTAACAAAGGCAAAGCCCACGACACGTCCCAAGGTTCGAGCTCATGTGATTCTCAAGGGAGACACTCTGTCTCTTCTTTTTCTACAATTCCCGAGTAGTTCATGGGCGACGCTATGAGTGATCAAAAATTCGATCCGTACATAGACGACATGAGAGGTAGGATTGATGCCAATCTTGAAACTCTTGAAGATATATTCAAACACATTGATGAGGATGTCGAACCAACACCTGGGAGCAATGATCCTACCAATGGGGATGAGGAGACAGGTGAGCCCGAGACCTCTGAAGGTCTGGGGAAAGGTAAAAAAAACTTAAATCTGTTGTATATCATTTTCATAAAGATACAAAAATAGCGTAAAAATAGAGATATGTAACCATTGTGGGACAAACATTAGAATGGGAGTATCCAGGGGTTATGGTGGACGGACCAAACACCTTAAAGTGAGGCACCTCGTGGAGTACGCAAAAATGATGGCGATGAAGGGATAAATATAGACCTAAACTTCTCGTTTTGCAAATAAGGGTAAGGGTGGCCTTTTTGCTTATGGCGATGAGAAAAATAAGTAAAAATATGACTGAAATGATTTGCGAGGAAAATTTACCATACATGTTTTCTAAAAAAAACTTAGATTTAATTAATATTGTCAAACTACACTAAACCATCAAACAAGAGGTTTTTCAATAAAAATAATTAAGATAGAGAATATTAGACAATAAAAAGTTAAAAAAACAGTTTGGCAAATTTTTTTCTTACTGTTAAATCTTGTGTTACTATTTGTTCCGATATTTGGAGTGAAACTTATCATAATTTGTCTAACATGGATGTTATTTGTCACTGGATAGATAGTGATTGGATAATGCATAAACGTGTTCTTGCATTTTATGATTTCTATGAATCTCACACGGGTGATAATATTGTTCCTTTGCTTGAGCGTATTCTCATGAATACAATTTACTTGATAAAGTATTTGCATTTGGTTTTAATAATGCTACTCTTAAAGGAGAATTATATGTTCATTATGGCAATGCATATTTGTGAAGAAAGTCACGCATGACTCCACGAGTAATTCAAGGAACTGTTCAGCCAAATCATTGGTTGATATTAGTTACCTATTTTGTTGGTAATCTATGTATGGTAGAGATGTACACTTATTAGGATTCCTTGTATAGTCTATGCCTATGTATGTGATGTATCGTGTTATTCAAAGAGAGAAAAAAATATTTGTTCCATAAAAGATTATTTCATGGTATCAGAGCAACACTGGCGGTAATGAAGCTCCTCAACGTCGTACGATCTCGCCATATGATCTTCATGCTAATGATAATCCGGGGTTGATTATCACGCGGGTCACTCTTAAAGGAGAAAACTATGAAGAGTGGGCACGTGCAATTCGCACTGCTCTTCGTGCTCGAAAGAAATTTGGTTTCGTGGATGGGACAATCCCGAAGCCTTCCGATGACTCCCCCGATCTAGAAGATTGGTGGACCAACAACTCACTTCTAGTTTCTTGGATTCGGAACACGACCGAATCTGTACGAAGACCTCGCACATGGAGATGGCACAAGACTTATGGGATGATATCAGGGCCCAATTCTCCGTTGTCAATGGCCCACGTATTCAACAACTTAAGATGGAATTGACAACGTGTGATCAACGTGGCTTGACGATCGCTTCCTATTATGGTCGATTGAAGAAACTCTGGGATGATTTGAACGATGTCGATCCTTTCCCCACTTGCACGTGTGGTAAATGTACATGTAATCTTGCTCAACAATTTGAGAAAAAGAGAGATGAGGAGAAAGTGCATCAATTCTTAATGGGGCTAGATGAAGCCTTGTATGAGCATCTTCATTCTACCTTACTCTCGTAAGAACCATTTGCCATGATCGACCGTGTGTATCGCATCATGACGCAAGAAGAAACAGCGCGCGCTGCCGAGACTCGTATGTGAACGACCAAAAAATACTGCCTTTGCAGCCCGGATCACTACCCTAGACAAGCCACACGACATAAATGTATCTTGTTCACATTGTAAAAAGTCGAGTCATGAAAAAGAAACATGCTATCAACTTCATGGCTATCCAGAGGGCTGGGGTCGTCAGGGTAGCTGCAGAAGAGGTCGAGGGCGTGGGCGCGGTATCCCTACGGGCAGGGGTACTAGAGGACAACGCCAGCCGCATACTGCTCATGCCGCAATAGTTGGAACATCTGGAGGCAGTGCTGGCAGTGAGTCCTTGACTAAAGGAGTAGTTTCTGCCTTGTCTGCCGAGTAATGGGAAACGTTTAATGCACTTCTCGCCTCTGTCAAGGATGTTTCGTCTGAAAAATTGTCAGGTATTCCTATTACTAAGCGTTGGATTATAGATATCGGTGCCACAAATCATATGACTGGAGACTTGCAATGTTTGATTGATGTGCATTCTATACCGGGTTGTTGGATTCGTTTACCGGATGGAAAGATGGTAACGGCGACTACTGCGGGTCATGTGAGGCTTAATAATTCTGTTGTTTTGCACAATGTTTTATTCGTTCCTGATTTGAATTGCGATTTACTCTTCGTGTTTCATTTGATCAAAGAGACTAATTGCCTGGTGAAATTCGATGGATCATTATGTTTATTACAGGACCGTATCACGATGCAGGTGGTTGGTGCGGGTAGACAATCTGATGGCTTTTACTACTTTCAACATGCATCAGTGGGTCAAGCACTATCAAGCGTGAAGGAATGTCAATTTGATTTATGGCATCGCCGTCTTGGACATCCATCACCAAAAGTTTTATCTTTCTTATCAGTTGCTAGTGATAGTAAATCTAGTGTTTTAAATAATGGACTGTGTGGTATTTGCTTGCGTGCAAAGCAATGCCAGGCATCTTTTCCTTCAAGTGCCAATAAAGCCACAGAATTGTTTCAAGTTATTCTTGATGTATGGGGTCCGTATAGGACACCAAGTTTGGATGGTTTTACTTCAGTTTTTACTATAATGGATGATTTCTCTTGCGTTACTTGGGTCTATTTGTTGCATGCAAAATCTGAAGTGCCATGAGTCTTTCGTCAATTTTATGCTTTGATTGACCGACAATTTAATAAATAGCTAAAGATTATGTGAAGTGATAATGGAACTGATTTTGAATGTATTAATCCATTCTTTCGTGCTTAGGGTATCTTACATGAGACTTCGTATCGTGGGATACCGCAAAAAAAAAAACGGTCGGGTCGAGCGTAAGCATCGACATATTCTCAACGTCGCACGCGCCTTACAGTTTCAAGCTTTTCTTCCAATTGAATTTTTTTGGGGGGGGGGGGGG
>OOIL02006618.1:993895-1019448 GCA_900332095.2 Cuscuta campestris
GGAGTGCATACTCACAGCTGCATATCTTATAAATCAGACTCCCACTACTATGTTGCATGGCAAGACCCCTTATGAACTCATGTTTGGATGTCCACCGTCATTGTCTCCTATTCGTACTTTTGGTTGCTTATGCTATGTTCATAATCAAGATTGCCATGGAGATAAATTTGAGACTCGTTGTGTGTCGGGCGTATTTTTGGGCTATCCTCATAGGAGGAAAGGGTGGCGAGTTTACCGTCGGGACACTGTCAAATTTATTATATCTCGTGATGTGATTTTTCATGAGAATGTTTTTCCATTTCAAGAAGGAATTTCTTCTTCCACGGGAACTTTAGTGGACAACTCACATTTCAGTTATTTGGATGACGAAGATGATGTTCGGGTTATGCGTTTACCAGCAGGGGGTCCCATGGGACGTTTGATCTTCAATTATCTGCTACTGCCTCCAACCAGCGTCTAGATGAACAACCCCAACCAGTGGCCACTACCCACCCAGCAGACACCCACCAGCAGACACCTAGCCGGCAGACACCCACCCAACAGACACCCAGCCGGCAGAATATGCAGCTCAGCCGGCCACCTCCGGTAACAACCCGACATCTGTTTTAGGTCGCGGTCCGCGACAACGCACACCAAACGTGAGGCTGGAATATTATCAAACCTATGTTGTCACACCTGATGCCTCCACTGCTGTCAATAACTGCAAGTATCCATTGACACATTACATTGGATATGCTAGGTTTTCTGCTGGTCACGTGGCTTATCTGGAAGCCGTGGATTCCAGTCACGAACCTCAATTTTATAAGGAAGCATAAAAGTTTCCCCAATGGCGGCAGGTTATGTCTGATGAGATTGCTGCACTCGAAAAAAATGAAACTTGGCAACTCGTCCCTTTGCCACATCACACAAAGGCATTGGGGTGCATATGGGTATATCATACCAAGTGTAAGTCTGATGGCTGGATTGAGAGATATAAAGCTCGACTGGTTATTTTTGGAAATCATCAAGTTGAAGGCATTGACTATCACGAAACTTTTGCCCCCGTTGTTAAGCTCACTACTATCCGGGTTCTTCTTGTCGTTGCCGTTACACGCCATTGGGAGCTTCATCAAATGGATGTTCATAATGCCTTTCTTCATGGTGATTTGGACGACGAAGTATACATGCGACCACCTCTGGGCTACCGCTCTCAGACGCCGGACGTAAATGGTGCAAGTCCCTCTATGGTCTGAAGCAAGCCTCACGGTGCTGGTTCGCAAAATTATCTGGTGCGTTGTGGGTTGCGCAGTGACGACCTTGCAACCTAGGTTTCCCACACATCGACGATCCAGAATTAGATGTGGACTATGACAACTACCATCAGAAAATAGATCTAGGCTAGGGCATCGACGATGGGAAAACAAATCTGACCATATTAGATCTACGATCGGATTAGGGAGAAGTGGGGCGGCGAAGATTAGATTTGACCGGATTGAAGTTAGGCACAATCATTCCAACGAAGAAACAAATCTGACCAGATTGAAATTGGGCGGCGAAAATTAAATCTACAATCAGATCAAGGAGGGAAAAGAGAAAGAGAGGAAGACATGATTGAAAGAATGAGATTGGAGTAGATGTGGGAAGGTTGGAGGTGAATGGTGAGGGGTTATATTAGTCATTGTATATCATAATTTTGGAAGTGGGAAGATAGTTTTAGAACAGAGAAAAAAGAGAAGTAGAAAGAACGTTTTAGGACGGAGGGAGTACATAAATGATCCTCAATTTTTTAGAACTATTTAAAATTAGCCCTTCAGGGACTATACGTGAAAAAAATATTTTTTTTTGGCCTAAAGAATTTTTTTATGAAAAGAATTTCAAATATTTAGAACTATTTGGTAATACTCCGAAAAATCATAAAATTGAAGATTAAATATGGAAAACTATATGTAATTATAGATTATTTATAAAATTACTCTAAATGAGTCGTAATGAGTCGTAATTATAGATTATGAATGAATATTAACAATTATTATATTTATATTCATCTATTTTTTAACTTGAAAGATACTCTCTCTGTCATAAAATAATCTTCCCTATTCGATTTACGATGTTTGACTGAAATTATTTTCAATTCAATTTATTGATTATAGCTGTAAAATTTAAAAATAAAAATTACATATTTCAAAACTACATCAAAGTTCTACAAAGCAAGATATGACATAACTATACTCCCTCCGTCCTAAAACTTTCTTCCCAGAGCACTATTCCAACTTCACAGGAATTTATATTTATTTGTGTTTTTTCATGGCCTATATGATAAAATAAAATATTTTTGTCACCGTTTGTTTTGTTGAACTTTTGATGTAGTTTTTAAATATGTAAGTTTTATTTTTTATTTCTATACCAATATTTAAATAAAATAGATTGAAAAAACTTGGGATTTTTCTTCATTTTGCGCAACAGGAAGAAAGTTTTAGAACGGAGAGAGTATTATTTTATCTAATAAATAATAAATATGTAAAAAAATGTAATTAAAATTTGATTATGTGAATAGTAAATAAAAAGAGAGGAGTAAGACTATAGTCTATAGGAGTATACCATTTAAAAAAGAGGAGTGCTAGGGGTACACCATTTGGGGTACCCCATTTGTACACCATCCACTTCTCCACCACCCATTTTTATTTTATTTTTATTTTTTTTTAATTTCTTGCCTTTTTTATGTGGACAAGGAGGGGGTGGGGGACAAATGGGGTACACATTTGGTGTACCCCTAGCATTTTTCTTTAAAAAACGATTCAAAGAAAAAAGCCTGGCCCTACTCCCAACCTAATTATTATTGCACGTTTTTCCTCTTGAAATCCCAACCCGCTCTCAAGGATACACACAGCTTTTTTGTATCCTTGTGAAAACCCCAAATAGGGGTGTACAAAATCCGGGTCGGACTGGAAATCGGATTGGATCGAAAAAACCAGTTCTGGGCTAAATCGGTAAAACCGGATTGTCTATTTTTTTTAAAAAAAAATACATATAATACGGAGTATGCATATAATTACAAATACAATTGTATATTTTCATTTGTTCTTCTTACTTTAATACTCCCTCCGTCTCACTGTCTTTGTCCACTTACCTTTTGGCACACCATCCAATGTACTTCTTTAATCCATTTTATCTTGTAATTTGTATATTAAAAAATTATAAAAATTATATATTAATAATCTATATGTTAAGACGAATCAAACAAGATCACACATGACTATTTTTAGGCTTACACATTGAGAGAATTTGATGAGTCAAAGTGCTTAGATAAACAGTTCCAAAAGTCAAAACTGGACAAAGACAATGGGACGGAGGTAGTATGAAGTATAATTTTTTAAATGTAATGTGTATTTTTAATTCATTCCATTGACCTTTACCCAAGAATATCCATAATTATAAAAAACTAAAATTATTTTCCAAAAATTGAAGTAGAATCTTTCAATTTAAAGTATTAAATACTTTGACATATAAATTAGACTTGCTAAAACCAAAATACTTTAAAGTACAACTTTATAATATTTTTGAAATTTCAAAACTAACGGAAGTATAAAAATCATTTTAAACCTATTATATTGTTGATAAAAATATTTTATATTAATATAATTTCTTGAAACACACCCAATGGATATAAAAATTAAATGTCGGGTTGAAATCAATTCAAATCAAGCTACACATTTGAAAAACAAGTATAAAAAGTTGACAAAAAGAATTAAAAAAAATAAATTTTGGGTTTTCCGTTTTTTACTCAGACCGGACCGGAATCTAATCAGTCCGGTTTCTGGTCCTATGCTTTAGGGGATTCCGGGTTTCCGGTTTTTTCGGTTCTGGTTCGATCCGGTTCTGGACTGGTGTACACCCCCCAAACATATCTGTTAAAGATGTTTTTTTTAAGCAGCGATAAAGAAGAACCCTACCTTCCCCACGACAAAAGCAACACTTTTTTATAACCACAAAAGCAACACTCTTTGTTTGTCCTTGGTTGCTCTGCGATTTCCACTTGTGATACGAGAAAATGATTAAAATAGGAGTAAAATATTGAAAATATATCAAAATAGCACTTACATGTTTTTATTTTCGAAATAGGAGTTAAAATGAATTTACATTATCAAATATGGTCATGTACATTACCAAAAAGTATAGTAATGTGCACATGTACAACACCACATTATAACAACATTACCACAGTGCGATGTCTTATTTCGGGAATAAAAATATGAAACTCCTATTTTGATAATTCTTTCTATGTTTTAGTCCTTTTTAGAGTGATTTCTATTCTATATAAGCCTTTTAATTACCTTTGGGGTATATTTGGTTTAAGGAATTAGTAAGAAAAGTAAATGAAAATAGTGTTTTTTCTCATTTTTTTACTAAAGTTATTTTTCATGGATCATCCTCTTAGTTTGCGATGTCTTATTTCGGGAATAAAAATATGAAACTCCTATTTTGGTAATTTTTTCTATGTTTTAGTCCTTTTTAGAGTGATTTCTATTCTATATAAGCCTTTTAATTACCTTTGGGGTATATTTGGTTTAAGGAATTAGTAAGAAAAGTAAATGAAAATAGTGTTTTTTCTCATTTTTTTCACTAAAGTTATTTTTCATGGATCATCCTCTTAGTTCATTTTATCTTCTCATTTTCTTTTCTTTTCGTTTTTTTTCTTTCTTTTCCTTGCTTACTAAATAAAAAAATTTTATTTTCATTTTTTTCCTTTCCACTATGCTTGGTTCAAAGAATTTGAAAGAAAAAAAAGAAAATAGTATATTATGCCTTCTCTTTTTTTTGTTTCACGTTTCTTTCCATTTTTTTCTCTAACCAAACAAGAAAAATGTTTTTCTTCTTATTTTCTTTTCCTTTCTCTTTTAAATTTTTGAACCAAACATAATGGGTGTATACCACCCAGAACCGGTCAAAGAAGAGGTTCAAATAGTCAACTGGTCAAGATTGATTTTTCGGAATGGGAGATCTAAATCGCCAGCAAAACAATACTCGGTTGATAGAAAATTTGACCGGTACACTTTGGAAAGTTTACCGGTCAAACTACTTTGTTCCCACATTCATCCCTAATTTCACTAGATCCTCAGAAACCACCCGGTATGGTTTCTAGGGTTGGAAATTGTCAGCAAATAAGAATCCAAAGAAGTTTGGACGATAGCGACCATAATCAACGGAGAATCATTAGAGATAATTGAATAATCCATCCAAAGCACTACGCGACAAAGAAGCCACCTTCCTCACTAGGTGACAAGGCAGCTAAAGGACAGAGGTAGTCACCTCGCGCCATCCCAGAATGTGCCATGAGCGGCGCCTTGTCTCCTTTAGCTACTATAAATACTTGTGTAACGCTCAAAGGAAGGGATCCGATTTCTCCTCTCTAAAACTCCCGTGTAAAAGCTCTCGTGTATTCCATTATATTCTTAATATTAATTGGGCTACAGGTGTTCCACCTACAGTCCTACCGGTTATTTTGAGTGTTTTACCTTTTACTTTCTTGAATCTAGTAAACAATCCTAGACCCGACCTAGTACTGTTTATCCGGTTAGGTAATTTACACCATCAATAATCATATTTCTTGAACCGAAGATAGTGTTTTAACTACTCCATATTTTACATCAACCAACTACTCCTTCCTTCATAAATCTTTCCAAATACTATTCAAATAGTCAAACTTCACTCACTTTATTTACTTATGTTTACTACTCATTTTGTCATTTCATAAAATAATAGTCTTATCACCTCCTGTTTTGTAGAATTTTTCATGAAATTGTTTACTATATAAATTTTATTTTTCAACTTTACACCTACAATCAAATCAATTGAATTGAAAATAAAGTTGGTCAAGCCTCATCATAACGCGTAATGAGATGATCTATGAGGGACGGATGGAGTATTTGTCTGTGCTGCTTTAATTAATGGTAAATTGTTAAGTGTTTATAATGGTAACTAAAATTTATCTTAAAAATAATTTTTTAAATAATTTGTGACGTTATATCAATTTTTTATGTTATAGTCATGATAATTATGATGATGATGATGATAATAATAATGATAACAACAACAACAACAATGGTAATAATACACCACACTTCTGTAGCCACTGATTACGGTGCCACTGGTGAAGTGGTGATACCACTATGTTTTTGGAGGGCTTATAATACTCCATTTGCAGAATTAATGGTTCCTAGCTCTAACCCTTCCCCTGAAAATCACAAAGAGAATTATAAATTAATTAATTTAAGATTTTTGTAATTACATTGACTCTATAATGGTAACTAAAATTTATTTTAAAAATAATTTTTCAAATAAATAGTAACACTATATCAATTTTTTATGTTATAGTGATAATGATGATGATGATAATGATGATGATGATGATGATGATGATAATAATAATAATAATAATAATAATAATAATAATAATAATAATACACCACGGTGTCGTAGTCACTGGATTACGGAGCCACTGGTGATACCGCTTCCTTTTTAGAGTGCTTATTCTCCATTCGCAAAATTAATGGTTCCTAGTCCTATCCATCCACCTGAACTCCCCACCCCAAGACTCCATGCCCCCCTCTAAATGTGTGGTCACTAGAAGTAAGAAAAAATTTGAAGAAAATGAAAAGAGTTGGAAGTGGGAAATTAGAAAAACCGAAAGTAGTTATAAAAAAAACTAGGAGAGTTGGAAAAGAATAAAAAGAATTATAAATTAGTTAATTTAAGATTTCCGTAATTACATTGACTTTATAATGGTAACTAAAACTTATCTGGGAAATAATTTTTGTAAATAAATTGTGACGTTATATCAATTTTTTATATTATAGTGATAATAATAATAATAATAATAATAATAATAAAAACAACAACAACACAACAACAACAATAACAATAACAATAATAATAATAATATATTAATAATACACCACAGTCCCATAGCCACTGGATTACGAAACCATACCACTGCCTTGTTGGAGTGCTTATAGTACTCCATTCGTAGAACTAATGGTTCCTAGCCCTAACCCTCCCCTAAACTCCCCACCCCAACACCCCATGCCCCCTCTAAATGTGGTCCCTAGAAATTAGAAGGAATTTGAAGAATATGAAAAGAGTTGGAAGGAGGAAATTGGAAAAACTAAAAACAATTAGAAAAATACTAGAAGAGTTAGAAAAAAAATAATTAGAAAAATACTAGAAGAGTTAGAAAAAAAATAAGTTAAAAGAAATTGAAAAGAGTTAGGAGCTAGAAAATGTTAACAGTTAATAATAAGAAGTGAAATGAAGAGAGCCTAATAGTAACAATATAAATTGCTCATGCATTTATACGTGGCACGAGCATGCAAGAGAACTGTTTGGTTCACAAACAAAATAATCACAGATCTCACAAACTTACTATTTGTGAACTTCAATAAAAAATAAAATAGTCTAAAATAATTTTAAAATGAGGGTTTAATTAAACCATAAATAGTAAATTTGTGAATTTTGTGATCGTCCCTCTCTCGTTCGTTACTCTACTTATAAAGCCTATGAGTTCGTGCACCGCAACGTTACAAGTGAAACACACCAATACATTTCATCCAGCAAGCATGCCAAAGTTAGGACATTTAGATGATGGGCAAAAAAAAAACCATCAGCTCCAAGGCAAGTGAAATTTTAAGCACTGATGCTGAAGTAAATGAGATCATTATCTATACCTTGAGACTATCACATTACAACAACAAGATAAGTACTAGCTTGTGGACTGTGTGTTCAGCATACATGTTCATGCTCTCAAATATCATATAAAAAGATGCCTTAATACGGGAATCAGGGCATATAAAGCAGAGAAAGTGAAGAACAACACAGTTGCAACGACACCTTAAAATTTCGCATAGATGAGATAAGCCACAGAGAACAAGAACAGTAACCGTAAAGTCAAACAGTAAATAGTCGGTACTAAACTAAAGTATTATATAGCATGATTAAGCTAGCTAGGACTAGGAGAAATAAGGCAAGTCACTCACAAGTCTCAACATTCATCAGCTAGTAAGGCAATGACTTGGCTGTGAATGATGGGATCACCGGCGGCGACAATCTTGAAGCCTCCATCAGGAATACCAGAGGAAGGATCGGCAGGATTAGGGTCCCATAACAAGTCGCGTCCTTGCCAATCAGTTATAACACCGCCAGCACCCTCAACCACCGGTATCACCGCCAGGAAATCAAAGGGGTCAAGACCAGAATCAATCACCAAATCCGAGAATCCAGAAGCCAATGCTCCATAGGCAATGCAATTGCCATCGTACTCAACGGTTTTCACTTTGCTCACTGTTTTATCATAAGCAAACTCGGCATCTTCGCTGTAATAGGGACTCTTAAGGTAGGCATTCGCGAGCCCTAAATCCTCACAAGCCACTGTGGAAGTTGGTTTTCCATTCAATGTCGACATTCTCCCTCTCACCCCCATCCACCTATACCCAGAAACAGGCTGATCAATGCAGCCCAAAAACGGCTTCCCTCTGTAGACTAAACCGATCAGCACCCCAAATAAGAGCGAGATGCATCCATGGCCAGCTATGTAACTAGTGGTGCCGTCAATTGGGTCCAATACCCAAACAAACTCTGGCTTCTCATTGCCTTCTTTGCTGTTATGCCACCCAGTCTCTTCGCCATAGATCGCATGAGAAGGGAAATTCTCTTGGATGATCTCTACCATGGCTCTCTCGGCTTCTCTGTCCGCCATTGTTACCGGACCGTCTCCGTTCTTCTCGTCCACTTTCAGTCTCCGGCAGTAATACTTATTCACGATTTCCCCGGCTGCCTCTGCTGCACTGTTTGCCACTTTTATCAGCCGATCAATCTCTTCATCACCAAGATCAAACAATGACGACATTGTTTGATTGATAATACTCTTAGAAGCCAAAAACCAATCCAATATCTTCCTTGCTTCGGTGACCTAAAACACACATAACAAAGGGACGGATCTAATTTATTACTTTCTGCATCTTAAAAATTATTAATTTTGGTATTATTTTCAAATTATGATTCATCTACATCATATCCTACCTTATCATAAGGTAATGGTAAAATTAAAAAACTGCACATTTTTTAGGAGCACCCTTTTTCAAACAGGAAGGGTTTTAATGACCCGAGGGAGTAGTTTCCAATCTGTCCAATTCCTATCCGGAAAAGATTTTTTTGACAAACTTGACCTAACCTTTATCAGCCCTACCCAAAATGTAAATTTAAGCCTTCAGCGAGATACATAAAAATATAATTTGAAATTTAATTTTCACAACTGTTCTATTTTGTTTTTGGAAAAAATAAAAAATACTCGTAAAAAACTGCCTATAGTTTTTTGTTCAATACGTTCTATCCTTATTTCGTAAACTTTTGGTAATATGAACCTTGTTAATTCTAATTAGGCTAATTTTATTAGTCTTGAATTTCCTAATGGGGTGGGAGGGAAGTTACACGCAAGACTATACGCTCAGCTGCCTCTCCCAGCCCACCGCCGGCGAACACGCCGGACTAGGCGGCAGTACCGCCTGAAAACCCCAACAAGAAACCCCCAAATTCATTTCAAGCAATTCGTCAACCAATTTCACAATCAATTCGCAAGAATATACGTTAAGTAAGTCCTAATCTAGGAATTAACTAACAATATGTATAGAAACCACCACTTACCTCGATTAATCAAAACCTCTAAGTCTCAAGTGCTGGCGGCGACGAAGAAGACAGAGAAAGTTGACCTGCGAAGGACTGATGCTTCTGATCAACTAAAAGGAGGGACGTGCAGTAGTCCCTATATATATTTGAATTATGCTATGTGTACCCCAAGATTTGTACTCCAATTTGTACCCCGCAGTTTTGCACCAACATTTTGTGTTGGTGTAAAACTAATTTTTGTTAAACACACCAACATTTGTGTCCGTGTGAATTTTTATTAACGCACCAACACTTATGTCGGTGTAAACCATCGAAATGTTTGTGCAAACCTGTGGTGTACAAATGGGGTATATTTGTTGGTGTAAGTGTAGCATGGTCCTATATATTTACCTAGTGTGTTAGGTTTTAAGTCTCTAAAAAATCTGATTCGATAATATTGAGTATGGAACAAAGTTTGTATGGACTCAACTCGAAATTGACCGAACCCAAAATGACCTGCTAAAAATGGATAAAATTTAATTGAACTTGACCTGAACGACCCGCTAATTTAAAAGTTTTTTCAAAATCATATACTTTAATATGAAATATAATGTTACAAAAATAAGCTAATAATTTTAATTTTTTCTTACTACTCATTTTTAGTGTATGGATTTATATTTTCAGAATTTTTTTAATGGCATTACATAATTATCTTACTCTTTTTTTTTTTAAAAAAGTATTTTTTTTATATTGATTTATATAACTAAAAATTACTTCAGAATTTAAATTAATGTAATATGGAGTATAATACATTTATTACATCTTTTTTTGATATTTTAGTTTTTTTTGAATTCATATTTTAGTTTTATTTAATGTGAAATGCAAGTACTAATATGAATTTAAAAATTTCAAAAACCAAAGTCATAACCTGTTGGGTAAATCCGAACTCGATGATATTGGGTCATGAATATAGAGTTCTCAACCCGAACTAGAAATTACCCGAACTCGACCTGACCGACTGATTTGCCTGATCTAGTTGGGTCAAATTCCAAGAGGAGTACAAATTGTAATATTAATACTCCGTATTATTATTGGGTTAGGCCATGCTTCCCCTCCTCCGCTCTTCACATTCTTCCTTTTTTTAATGTTATTGACTATATTACATTATTACAAGGTAGCATTTCTTCATACTATTATCAATCTAATGACACACAAAGAATCAATACTATCACCTCTGCTGGGATTCGAACTTAGGTGAATTTCCCCATAGATCCTCAGGAGTATAGATCCTCAGGAGTGAGCTTCCTGCCATTCAAGCTAGGGGAGAAGTTCCTCTTCCCATTCTTCTAGCTTTGCACCACGCCATTTTTTACTTATTCTTCCCCTCTCTTGTCTTTTTCATGAAAATGTCTTCTCCTTTTCCCCTTCAATTTTTACTACTATTTTTTACACTTATATTAATTTTAATAATTAAACTAAAAACATAAAAACAATAAAAATTTACTTTTTTAATTTTTAATATTATTTTAATACTTAACTTAATTAAAATAATTAAACTAAATATATAAAATACAATTAAATAATATAAACTAACAAAAACTCAAATAAAAAAACTAAAAAACTAAAAAAATCAAAAACTAAAAATAAAAAAAAGGAAAAGAAGCAACAAAAAAGATAAAAGAAAGAAGCAACACAAAAAAGAAAGAAGAAGGAAGGAAGAAGCAAAAGAGAAGAAACCCAAAAAAGAAGAAAATAAGAAAAATGGGATGGGAAACTCGTCTTTACCATTCCTGTATAGGGGGGCGATGTTCCCCTTCCCTTCTTGCACCAGGTGGCATCCCTTTTCTCCTTCGTGCATAGCACACCGTATGGCCTTATTGGTAAATATTCACCCCACATTTGGTTATATCCACTCTTTTTTAATATCAAATGGGCAATTTTAGCCTTAATGCTTGTAGAAAAAGAAAGAAATGAAAGGGCAAAGGTGTCTATTTCTTATAAATAGAAAGGATTTAGTCAATAAGGGGGTAGATTTAGCATCAACCTTATTATTATTATTATATTATAAAATAAATTCCTTTATTTATTAAAATATAACACTTATCACGCTCATTACTGTTTATTCATAATTCCAAACTTGACAAACAATATGTTGGTCATCTTTTTACGAGATATGTCCAACGATGCATATATTGAATATGTTATTTTGATTCCATGACATAATTTTTTTTATCCTTTTACTTAATTGTCCTTTCACTCTTGAGGCAGTTAAGTCACCAAGTCTCATAACTCGGATTCCTGCACGGAATACACTGTTGAACGCGTCTCATCGACCAAGATTTATTTTTTCCATATGATTTTATTGCTTGATAAGGTTTTTAATGAAGCAACAAGATACATGAATGATGGCGGTTGAAGTAAGGATCAAAGAAATTATAGAGTCAATGTAAGAAGTCTAAACCACAAATCTCTAAACATGTACTATTTTCTTTGATCAAGGTTATTGACACTTGAGGAGGTTTTAACAAGATATCAAGATATTACGATTCTACCTAAAACCAATACAAGGAGAAGCGTTGAGGGAATTTATAAAGTAGTGTGGTGTTGTGTAGATAGACTTTACATTCTGTACAAAAGAGGACAAATTAGTTCGATTTCATTCTGAGGGAATTTATAGACTTTACCTGGACAATGTGTAGTTCGATTTCATTCTAAGGACAAAAGAGATTTCATTCTGTAAAAATATATAAAAAAATTCTATAAAATATGAGGTGACAATCATGCTAACGATCTGTGTAATTGAATATAATTAATTGTTATAAGACTTGGTAACCGTTGTTTGGAAGCAAAAATAATTCAAGGATAAATACAGGACAAGCTCATTTGATCCCGCGAGTTTCATTAATTCCTTCAAACACAATATTACCATTTAAGTTTCAAAGAAGATAATTTTTGATCATGATATCGTATGTAATTACCATAAACAAAAGTCAAGGACAATCTTTCTCATGTTGACCTGTTCTTGAAAGAATTAGTTTTCAGTCACAGACAACTATTTGTCATGATTTCTAGGGTACGCTCTCGCGTTGCTTAAAAATAATGATATGTAATTTTGAAAATATTCCAGCTAACACTACAACAAATGCAGTTGATAAGGAGGTATCTGAAGATGTTTAATTGATCTTAATGTGCACAATTTACTCTCTTTCATTCTCATCTTCTCTAATTATCTTTCATTCTCATATTATTTATTGAACATAGTACTCTCGAATACTCTCTCTTTTATATTTTGCATGTCTATGTAAATTAAATAGAAATGAAAATATTAATAAATTGAAGAGTAAATTCCATAATTGGTCCTTTATAATAGGGGGGTTTCCATATTTAATTTAGTCTTCTATTATCAAATATTACCCCCGTAGTCCTTTTTTTAAGGGTAACTTTCCACAAATGGTCCTTTTTTTGATCTTCTGCCGTGTTAGTGTTAATTTAAAGGCTAAAAGTATAATTTGGCGTCAACATTATGTCTAGTGACGTGTTCTGATATTGGTTAAGCGGATAACACAAAAATAATGACTATGATTGTGGGCTAGGATTTTGACGAAAGATCACATTTGTATTGTAGACTATAGTTGTCATAAAAAGTGACTGTAATTCACAAACGACGCAAACGGAACAGCCTTTGGAATTGTGTATGACAAAAAAGATATATTATCATTGTGAAATTACACTTTTAGCCCTCAAATTAACACCAATATGATAGAAGATCAAAAAAGGACTATTTGTGGAAAGGTACCCATAAAAGAAGGACCACTTGGGTAATATTTGATAATAGAGGACTAAATAGAGAAACCCATGTGTTATAAAAGATCAATTATAGAATTTACTCTAAATTGAATGTACTATTTATAAAATAATACCTAATAATTTAAAATATAAAATATTTTTCACAATTAGTATATGGTTTTTTTCTCGTGTACGCACACACTAATAGGGGTGGGCACGGGTCGGTCCGAGCCAAGATTTGTATAAACCGGACTAGACTTGTTTTTTTAAAATGGTCCGGGCCGGAACGGGTTTTCAAAATTTTAAAATTGAAACCGGACCTAACTCGGCTTGTTTGAAACGGGCCGATTCCACGGGTCAACGGGTCCGAACCTATCATGATACTAATATTAGAAAAATAAAGGGATAATAAATTAATTTAAGTCATCCAACATAAAAAAGGCGTAAATGAAAATAAAACAATGACAAAGAGGGGTTTGAGAGTAAAGTGTACACCCCATGATCATCCAACAACAATAATAAAAAAGAAGACAACCATATTTTGGCATTATAATGTCAATGGGTTCCAAAAAGAACAAAATTCACAGTCTTCATGGGTTCCGACTCTCTGGCTATGAAAGGTTTTCTTACGTTTCTGCCTGCGATTGGAAGGACCAAAAGATTGAAGGGCTTAGGTGGGTATATTTCCATATATTCATATATTTACTAAAAATAATATTAAAAATAATATTGGGATTTAAAAAAACGGTTCGGCCCGGGTCCAATACAATTTCAAAATGAGGAACCGGACCGACCCTAAAATTTGTAAGAACCGGACCGATCCGGACCGTTTGAAATATTTGAAAAGAGGACCCGACCCTAACCCGGACCGAACCTAGCGGTCTGGTTTTGACTATCGGTTCCCGGACCCGATTGCCCACCCCTACGCACTAATAGAGTAAGGCTCGCCCATAAAAACATATTCTCGCACATAGTTTTAAAAACCGGACCGGACCGGCCAGTTCGGACCGTGAACCGGCGAACCGGTGGTCCAACCGGTCTGATCCGGCCCATTGGACCGTAATGAGCTTCGAACCGGTCCGAACCGGTTTGAACCGATAAGAACCGGCCGGTCGGACCGGTCTGACCAGCCTTTTTTTCGCAATTTTTTTCCAAAACTTGACTCCATGGAGGTTTGAACCCAGAATCTCTTAGGATCCGTTTGGTATACGGAATTGATGGAATTGGAATTGAATTGGAATTGAAATTCCATGGGATTTAATTCCATAGAATTGAATTTTGTCAATTCTAGTTCATTTTTTGCACTATCAATTCCAGATCTACATAATTTTTGTGTTACCAAACACCAGAATTGGAATTGAAATCCTCAATTCCAATTTCATAATTTGAATTCCGCATACCAAACGAGGCCTTAGCTATTTGGTTGAGTTCCCAACCATCCAACTAACGCTGTTTGTTGTACCAAATTTGTATAATTTTTTATAATATTTCATACTCCCCCGTCCCAGAGTATTTGTACTTTTTAAATCCATTTTATCTTGTAATTTTTATATTAAAAAATTATAGAAATTATATATTGTAGCAAGTCGCACCCGCCCTCGCCCACCCCATGCCCCCCACCCCTTAAACGAGAGTGGATGTAGAAACAATTGAAGAAGAAAAGGGGTGAAGGTTGTCCGTTGCAGCAAGTTGAAGATGAAGCTGAAGCAGCTTGAGGGCATTCTTGGATCTCTTGAACAGTTCTCCAATCCCAAGGTCTCTTCCTTACCCCCTTATATTTCCCCATATATCTATATGCATTTATAGTATGTACGGATTTGTGGGTTGTTCTCTCTGTAGCGGAGTTTTGTTACGTTTTAATGGCAGATTGAACTCGAACAATATCCAACTGGACCCCACATAGCTTCTCGGATGTTATACACTGTAAAATTTCTTATATTCCCACTTTAGATTATCTATTATTTTGATTTAATCCTTAAACTCTATTTTCTTTACATTATTTTTGGAATTATTATTTTTGCATATGTGGGTAAATATAGGCTGAAAATTCATTTGGTGATGTGAGCAATAAGGTGGTTGCTGATTTTGGTTGTGGTTGTGGTACATTAGGCCTTGCTGCAGCTCTCTTAGAGGCTGAGTATGTACCCCTCCCATTTGTGTGCTTTGATTATGATTTTATTTGATAAAGAATTAATCTTTGGACATTTTAAGCGTTATTTGTATTTTTTATTCCCCAGTTTTTAGGCTAAGATGGAGTCGGTCTCTGGGTTTTTGGACTTCAAAACTCAGCTCTTCAAACTCTCAATAATGTTTTTGGCTCGGCGTCTGACATGGAATTTATAAACCCAGTTTTAAAAATATATTTGAATGACCTAACTTATAAACTCAGGGTCAGGGATTGAGTATATTTGACTCCATAATTGAAGGACTAAGTGAGAATAACTTATTTTTTAAAATAATGTTATTAAAGGATGGCTTTTTATTTTTATTTTTGTCTGATTTAGTGATTTTATTTTTAATTAATCACATGGCACAGACATGTTATAGGCCTTGACATAGATAGTGAGTCCCTTGAGATTGCAGCTACGAATGCTGATGAGCTTGAGGTACTTCTCACTCGTCTCATTTCTTGGGATTCTTCAATGATGCTCTTATGTAGCAATTGTGTTGTTCGCTTGTTGTTTTTCCTTTACTCCTGCAGGTAGATATGCAATTTGTTCAATGTGATATCAAGAACTTACCATGGAAAGGTATTCCATTGGGGATAATTATAGTTGAATAGTTGGTGGTTGTAACATGCTTTTCAAATAAATTTGTTTCGGTTATGCAATTTTTGGAATTGTTTCGCAATCCGTAGGATTCTAATTTCATATGAGTTGCTCACATGTTTGTAATGCTCTTAAAATCATGATTTAATATGAAAAACATCATGGACTTGCAAAGTCGACTTAGGGCAATTTCCAACTACTAAATTCACAACCTGCCTCATTTATTTTGAAAACAGAGGTCCACAATAACAACAACATTACCTCAGTGTCTCAAAGGCTCCTGCCCATTGCCAGGTTAGGGGGTTGAATAAACATAGAGTGGTTGTTTCAGGATGACCCATGGTGAGTGCCGAAAGTTACATTGACTAACAGCTACTTCACTATTAAAAGAAGTGCCGACAAATTAAAGAACCATTTTTCTTTATTCCATCATACCCCAAAGCTAAAAAATAGTGAATCTTTGGCTCTATTAGAGATGATGGAAACCGCTCAAGAAAATAATTTAATTAAACATTATAAAAAATGTTCAAATCCAGACGAGTCCTACTTTCTTTGAAGCCTGAATTCAACAGTGGAAAAACATCAGTGGAAAAAAGAACATGGCTCGGCGTCTCTGTGTTGTAATTTTATTAAAACACAGTTTAGAATATAATTTTTTACTAAACTTGAGTCTCTTGATTGGCAAATATTAACTTTCAAGTTTAGAATATGATTTTTGTATTCCCTAAAGCTCTGTATCCTTAACTTTTCTTCTCTTGATAGCAAATTTGGGTTCATTGGCGCATTCTGACATTTTCTCTTTTTACAATGGACGAAAGCTGCGAGCCTGAATTTTGAAATCCTTTTCAGGCCAGATTGTAGATACTGTTGTCATGAATCCTCCATTTGGCACGCGGAAGAAAGGCGCTGACATGGATTTCCTTTCTGTGGCATTGAAGGTAGGAGCATGTCGTTCCTTTCCGAGTTTCACTTACTGGCCTCTTCCGTGCTTCATCTGTATTGATCATGGATGATGTGATTGACTAACAGTTTGCTTTTACTAGGTTGCTTCCCAAGCAGTTTATTCCTTGCACAAGACCACGACTAGAGAAGTAAGCATAGTTTGTAAGGCGGTAAGGCGAGGCGAGGCGCCAATATACCTTCATACTGCCTAGGCGACGCCTAGGCAACCTATATATATATATATATATATATATATATATATATATATATATACATACATACATATATATATACACACACACACACACACACACACACACACATATATGGTACAACATACCACAATATTATAAATAATAGTCCACACATAATCTGAAAAAGAAAGAAGGGTTCACAAACATTTAGAAGAAAGTGAGTCGGCAGATCTGGAATGGGAAGAGGCTCTTGATCGAGCCTAGAGATAATTTAAGTTAAATCTTCTTAAACTCTTTAAAATAGACTTGCAAAATACTTGGGCTGCACCAAAAGAAAATGGGCTACACTAAAAGGATGGGCTGCACTAAAAAAATAGGCTGCACTAAAAAAAATTGGGCTTTTCATAAATTTAAAGTGACCCAAGGCGTCAAGGCGAGAAAGGCGACATAAGGCGAGGTAAGGCGACGCCTAGGCGAGCGCCTGACCGCCTTAGGGTTTTCCGGGCGAGGCGAGCAACCAAGGCGAGCAAAACATAACGCCTTATCGCCTAGGCGACGCCTTACTAACTATGGAAGTAAGTCTGGCTAACTGATAAGTTGCATCTCCTTGGAAAGAAAGCTTTTTTTTTTTTAGAGAAATGATGCAATATCTATATCCTTGCATGGTTTTGGGGATTGTGGAATATCTTCATTAAAACACATAGCTTTTTGTTTGATTATTTTTTCTTCTGGTTTGGTTTCTGCACCTCTCTACCTTCAAGTAGGGGTAGAGTTTTGCATACACACACCCTCCCCAGACCTTCATTTTTCCGGTATTTTTTTCTATATAAATTATACACACAACAATAATAACAAACCCAGTATAATCCCTGCCCCATTGGAGGTTCGGTGTCAAGATATACGCGCCCTTACCCTCATAAATATTGAGACTCTAGATACATTGAACATGCCACATTATTTTACATTGAAGGGTAAACTAGATATTTTGCACTAAATTTGTATCAATAGTGGTTGCCTTAAGTACTCTCCTCAACATGTGTATCTTCGCCAAAGTGGAAAGATACACAAGGACGGAGCGAGTATATATGCTTTACCGAACAAAGCACCGATTTTGGCCTTCTATTATACTATTACTGTCAATGCCATTTGATTGGTGGGCAATTGTTGGGTCCCATGCGTACTTTGTGAAACATTTGGGAATTAGAATTCTTACCATGTTACTTCTTGTTATGGCGATAACAGCACGTCAAAAGAGCTGCATTGAGGGATTTCAATGCTAGCAGTGCAGAGGTTATCTGTGAGGTACATATAATAGAAGTTGTTAGAGTGCATGCTAGGAGTATGTATGGTATTTGTGAAGTTAAAATAATCGCTTCCATTTTCCAGCTTCGGTATGACGTGCCACAACTATATAAATTTCACAAGAAAAAGGAGGTAGACATTGCTGTGGACTTGTGGCGATTTGTACCTAAAAGACACAACATGAGAAGTGCAAATTGTTGATTGTGAGAGCATTATATTGCATGAAGCAATGTACGAAATCGTGTCCCTCGACTAGGATTCCAGATTGGGATTTTTTTAAAACACTTCATTGTGCAAACAAATTGGTCTTGAATTTTTTTTGGAGAGAAATTTTGTCAAGCATGTCTTCTTTTTTTTTTTTTGAGTCAATAAGGTTTGCATACTGACTTTGGTTTATGTTGACTTGACTACTGATTAAGGTTGTAAACTGAACAAAATTTAGCTTTTCAAACAAAACATGAAGTATCTATAGTTTTGATTCATTTATACCGTAAATTTATTGAATTCACATACTAAGGAAAGTTAGTTTGGAAAGTTAAATTTTATTGAGTTGAAGAGGAAGTTTGTTTGGAAAGTTAGATCTTATTGAGTACACAGATTAATACTTTATTTAAAAAGTGGAGAAGTGGTGTTTGTGTTTTCCTGCTCAAGAGTGCTAGCCATTACATATGGTAATTGTGATGTTTAATTGGTAAATAATAAAATGCTATTAATACACGCTAATATTAGTTTATTACTATACCGAATTTTTATTTCACACAAATAATGATATTAAAAGTGGAAATAATCAAAAAAGGTAATAATTAAAATGGACTATAACTATTATACATATACGTCTTTTTGGAATTAAATCAAAAGGAAAGAAAATAAATACTCTGTATCCTTTAAATATCTATTTATGTGATATGTGATGAAATTGTTAAGTATTTAAAGATGGTAAGAAATTAAATGGACAATGTAACGTAACATACGGATTTTAAAATGGTAATCATTAAAAATGGTAAGGGACTTGAATTATCCCACATATTATTCTACATATACAAATTTTTAAGAATTAATTAAAAATGTAATGATTAAATATCCTTTAAATTGATATTTATGTGATAATGCAGTTAGGTATTTAAAAATGGTAAGAAATTTAAAGGACAATGTTATGCAATGCACGGGATTTCTTTTCCAGAATTATACTTCGAGTTATATAGAATGGAAATTTGTTTATAAACAAAAAAGTTCCGTTTCAAAAATTAAAAAAAAATGAAAATTTCTGTTTCGTAAGAATAAAAATAAAACATGTATTGAAGAAGAAAATAATAAGAGTTTTGTGTATTATTATTAAGGATACAACGCGAAATTAATATACGCTAATTAATACAAAAAGGGTTATAAAAACGGTAATTGCATCGTGATTGATAAATAACACAAAGCAATTATACACTATTTTTGGTATCGTCTATTAAATTCTTTGGCATGGTATTACAATTTTAAACTGTAAACGTATATTATTTTCTAGAATCCAACGTATTTAAAACTAAAAAAGGCAACATAATATCTCAATAATGAATAATAAGAATAATAATGGCAAATGTAATTCTTTTTTTACCATTGTAAATAGCTCAACTGTAACACTTTATTGGGCCTGTTTGGGAATAGCGTTAGATATTAGCGTTAGCGTTTTAGATAAAATTTTAACGGTGCAGATCATTCTGAAAACGCTAACGCTAAACGCTGCCCGTAGATAACTTTTCAAAACGCTAACGCTAATAGCTAATGCTATTCCCAAACAGGCCTATTATCAATAAACCCTTCGTACTATAAATAGAAGTTTTATAATTTCATAATATAAATACGGCCATTTGCAAACCCTTCGCAGTAAGATTATTCAACGTGGTTTTTATTCTGTGCTTTAAAATTGCCTTTCCTACGAGCATGAGGAGCTTAACCGCTTTAAAAAATGTTGATGAGAGGTCAGCGATGTTGATGATGAAACTGAGAGCGATAAGAGTTTATCACGTTCCTGCCTGATGAGAAATATTAATTGACCCGAACATCTCGGTTCGAATTTCCCAATTAATATTACCATAATTATCATCACCAAACACTGACCACAAATTACTCCTCGTACCATACTTTCCTTAATTACATCTACTATTCACTCGTTACCATAACTACCTCCACCCATCACTCCTTACCATAATTACTCCCACCATTCACTCCCTACCATACCTATCTCCATAACTACTCCCTCATCTCTCACTATAAATGGAACCCTTCACCTTCAGGACTAGGAGGCCAATTTCCATATTTTCTCCTACACTACCTTGTAACTATACTCTCTCACATTACTTAGAAAATACTCCTTGTATTATTTATTCTTTATAGAGTTAAAATGCTCCATCAATGGCTATAATGGAGAGATTATGTACAATGTACAAACTCTGATATTAATAAAATCTCCCTGTTGGCATGATACCGCCAAAAAAGGCCCGTGGTTTTCTCCCGGTTTGGGCTTCCACGCCAAAAATAGCTTGTACGTATTTTTTGTGATTGTTAGGCTCGTTTATCATTTTGACACAATAAAAATGATAAAGCCAGTCATAACAATTAACACCATCATTTGGCGCCGACTGTGGGACCAATTAAGTTCGGCCATACAAAGATCGATGCTCGAGCCGTGCAAAGTCCATGGTCGGCACTACAAACTTAGGAAGTATATTCTCAAAAAAGTAATCTTTTGGAATATTTCTCCTAAAATATTCGAGAAACCTAGAGAGAAATTATGAATTTCAAAGAACAATCAACCATAGAAGAGATCCATTTACCAAAAATCATCTCTCTCTCTCAAAAGGAAAGGTCAAAATCTTTTACACTGTTGAGACGTGTTTCCCGACGTGTTTCCCGATGTCACTGGAGGACTACTTCCACGTCGTGACGTCAGCCAAGAACTTAGATCCAGTAAATGGAAGTTGCCTCCCATTCTCCTGGTTGGTAATACGAGCTAAAGCTCCCAGACCTGTCCAGTTATCCCACAAGAAGCTCAAGGATCCATCATATATATTCCAAAATATGTAGGGTTCAATAAGGTTTCGAATAAAGACCATCCTCTTCCATATCTGGGACTCACCATGTTGCCACACCTTAGCAACAAGGTGAACTCTTTGACAATATTTGGCTTTCATGAATTGAGTCCATAAGGTGACAGAGGTTCTAAAATTCCACCACAACGTGGCACTGCAAGCATCCACCATGGTCTGCATTCTTGTAAAGCCCAAACCTCCTTCTTTAACAGAAAAGCTCATATGCTCCCATGAGCTCCAATGGTAGTGCTTTTTCCCAGCAGATTGGCCCTAAAAGAAGTTAGAAAAGTTCTGCTCCATTTTACTCAAAATTGTTTTGGGAGGTTGAATAGCCGAGAAGATATGAGAAGGAAGAGCTTGCAGCACACTCTTAATGAGGACTTGTTTACCACCATAGGATAATAATCTCCCCTGCCATCCCTCACATTTTTGTGATATTCTCTCCAATAGTGTGTTAAAATAGCACACTTTTAGCCTCCCTTTATATATTGGACATCCCAAATAATAGAATGAGAAAGGTTGGTGTTTAACTGAAATGAGATCAACCATTCGATATCTCTTTAGACTTCACCAAACAAAAAAGGTAAGTTTTGATATCCGAAGATATCAAAATCAATATATCTTTTGCTCGCGAAATACGTCCTAAATATTTAAATGAGTAGTCTTTAACTTTTAAATAAACATTTGTTTGAACAATGTAATAATAATATAGGAACTCCCTATAGCACAAACTTTAGAAATTTCTTGTTATTTCACCCTTCCTTTTTAACTTTAACTTACTGTACTTAGTTTGAGAAGTGAATCACAAATTTTAAGAGGAACGGAGGAAGAAATATACGGAGTATGAGTATCAACTCAAGTGTGTAGTCCAAATGCCATCTTCAACTTTTATTAGTTGAAATAAAATATGACACTGAATTTGGTATCACAACCTACAAGAATAACAAGAGTCCTAAAACTAAAACCATGATAACAACAATGATAGCAATATAAGTTTCCAACAATACTAATTTTCAATTCAATTTATTTAATTATTCTTGTAAAATGCAAAAATATAATTTATGCATTAAAAACTACTCCCTCCTTCTCAAAAAGAATTCCTACTTTGAAAAAGTGGAAAAATAAGGAAGTGTTAAATTGTAATTGACTTCCAATTTTGCCCTTGATGTGATAGATAAAAGTAAGATGTGATGGGTAGATTATTAGAGAAAAAGTATAATGTGATAGGTAGGGTATGAAAAAGTAAGGGTAAAAGTGGTTTTTTAATAGAAAGTGGAAGTGTTTTGTTGGAAGTGAAAAAAAATAAAAGAGGAAGTGTTTTTGAGAACAGAGGGAGTATATTAAAAAAAAGTCATCCATGTGTGATTATTAATTTCTAATTTGGTCTATTTAGTCCATATTGTAGGGCTAATATTACTAATTTGGGCTATTTAGTCCATATTGTAGGGCAAATCTTGAAACATCTCACTCCAATCCGTACATGGGACTCCCATTTAATACATTTTTTTTTACAAAATTCTATATGTATCTATGAAACAAAGGGTAGCATTTTGTTTACTATAAATTTGAGTATAGTGGGAAAAAAAGTGCTTCGAATCATTGCTATTCGACTCAAACTTCTAAAAATGGCTTCCAAACCAAATATGTAATCTCTTTCCACATGTCAAAGAAGAAACGTACCCCTTTGGCTTGGCTAAGCCTAGAAAAGGCTCGTGGTTTTCTCTTTATTTCTTTTTGCTTTTGAGCACAAGTGTTGATTCTTAAGATCTCCAGTTGTATTTACACCAAAGTATGAACGTGTAAGCATTTAGTAGCTTGCTTCATTAACCTTTATCTCTAGAAGCTCTTCAATGGGTTGACGACATATCGGACACTTGTTTGATTGAAGCCTCAAAACCTTTGCGCATTCACCGCAGAGACACTGCAAGCAAAACCATGGTAGCCCAAAAAGGCCAAGACAAGGTTTTAGAAATAGAAATGCATTCTAGGCCAGATGAAAATTAAAAAGATACATGTACCAAAAGAGAGTTATCTCTGATTAGGGCAAAACTTTTACATTTTTGTAAGTTAACAAGTTTTATTTCCTGCTTTAACTAAATTTATCATATGTAATTTCTATATGATTTCTCTTTGGCAAACTACATCAAACAAAAGATTCATTCCATCGAATGGGACTTATGCTGGAAAAAAGCAATGTTCAAAATAAACCTCTTGTATCATGCATCATTAGGCGTTCCCCAAAATATAAGGAAAAAAAAATTAAAAAGCTAAAACTTGGAGCGTATATATGGATGAGACTCCATTGTTTTTTTGCTCATCGTTTTGACGTTTTTTTCCTTGAGGGACATCATTATAATATGACGCTATGTCCTTAATTACCTTTTGACATATAACTTCTTACTTATGAGAGAGTATGCAGATGAGTGATGATACTGGAAAATGAATTACTTTTAACATACTATAGACAATAATCACAAGAGGCCCTGATAAAGTTCAAAGTGTGCACCCGCACATGGCCTTCAGTCATTGAAATTTAATTTTCTCTGTTTCAAAAGAAAAGTTACACTATGTTTGGTCCAAGGAATTTGGAAGGAAAAGAAAAGAAAACGATTTTCTCTCATTTTCCTCACCAAAATGGAAGGAATTTGATTTTCTATCCTCGTAGTATATTTTGCCTTCTCTTTTTTTTTCCTTTCAGTTTTCCTTTCGTTTCCTTTCTAACCAAACAAAAAAAATATTGTTTTGCACTTCATTTTCTTTTCTTTTTCCTTTCAAATTCTTTGAACCAAACACAATGTTCGAGAATTTTTTAATACATTTCACATAAAAAATGAAAACTTTTCCTCTATTTGAAAATAAAATATCTTGTTGCACGGGGCCGTTATTTGCTTTGCCAATTCCATGGATGGCTCAGGCAAAAAACAGCAGCAGCGCCTACAAATAGTCATAGTATGAGCACATCATTAACACTATTTTTGTTTCAAGAAATTTGGAAGGTAAAAGAAAAGAAAATGAGATGGAAGACAATTTTTTTGTTTGTTTAGAGAGGAAAAGAAAAAAAAAAGTGGAAGGCAGAGAAAATGAGAAGACAAAATATACTGAAAGAGGGAAACAAAATTCATCCCATTTTAGTGAGGAAAATGAGAGAAAACAGTTTTCTTTTCCTTTCTAATTCCTTGAACCAAACATAGTTTAAAGGTATTCTAGCAACTATATATCCGGTTTCTCCAGCACAGAAAGATCATATGAAATGTTATTTTTACTGAAACTACCCATAATAAAAAGTGCAGATTTGAAAATGATGATACTCTTACCATATGTCTACAAGGCAAAACTGCTGTATCCCTTGGTTCAGTCATGCAAATGACACATTCTTTTCCTGAGTCATCATTTATGGCTGCTTCATCTGGTTTGCCAATTCCATAAATTTCACGCAGCTCATACCGGACCCCTTCAACCCATAAAATTTGCTTGATTACTTTCACTTGAAAGTGGTCCTCATTGTTCCTCTCTACAATAGCCTCTGTGATTTGTGCATGCCTAAGTTTATTGGCCTGTTGCTCATCAAGATGTTCCTCCACTGAAGTTGAAGGTAGACATGACTCTGCTATTATAACAATTGGGAAAGCATTTTCCCCAGGAAGTGGCTTTGATAGATCATCTGTGTCAAAGAAGCCTAAATCAATGCCAGTTCCCGAAGGCTGGCAAAACTTTTGGCTCAATCCTTTCTGGAATGCTATTCTCACAGGTTTTATCTCTGCATACACTGGAGTGTATGAACAGTTGGTCTCCTCCTTTGCAAAGTAGAAGATGGAAATGCTACAATCACGAAACAATGGAAGTCTATAAAACAT
>OOIL02006618.1:1019607-1058401 GCA_900332095.2 Cuscuta campestris
AGGCAGGCAGTCTTGCTCCAGTAAAAAACAAAGAGGCCTTGAATCAATGCCACATTTACTACCCTAAACTTCATTAAAAGAAAGAAGAAAGGGAAGTTTAATGTTCTCAGCAATCCCTACATTAACAAAATGTTGAAGGCAAACTAGCAAATTGGTGCGCATTTGGACATGGTAATAAAGACAAAAGTAGAAAGATCATGTAGTGCCTTGAAGGCTGGAGCAGATGCTAGGATGGGTAATCACAATGTCACACATCAAAAGTTGATGAAAAGCAAAAAAAAAAACAAGGCATGGAAACAAAGACACACACACACACACACTGCTTGGTCACAACAATAAAACATGTCCACACTGTTATTCTGAACATAATTCATATTCATCTCTTCCACTGTGTTTGTAGGTGTGTGTTGTAATTATCTAAGCCACGTGTTACCATATTTAAAATCAAGAAGACAGTTTTTGACATTAAAACAGTTTCAACTTATGGCCATTTGCATAGCTTGTAATCCTTCATAGGATATATAAAAAAGCTCATTGCTTGTGGTTGTAAAGAGTAAAGATGGAATAACCTCCCTTAAAATACAGTGTAAAAAGTATTCCTAGCTTATATGGGAATTAATGCTTTGCTTACATTACAAGGCCATGATGGTTAAAAAGTTCAGGCATGGTTTTCAAAGATAAAAAAATCCTACCCTGGAAGATTCAAATACTAGAGAGTTATCCAGTAGAAACTTTTCAAAATCTTCAAGATCATATGCCACCCTGACAACATTCACTGCTCTTGCTTCGAAGGGTAACTCAGTTTCGGTAAGCTAGAGGTCACCATTCTGGTAATGCTTCTCTTTTCACCCATATATTACCTTCTCCAAAGATAGTCACTGTGTTACGTTTGGGGACGGTTCTCAAAGTTGAGGGGATACAGGATTGGAAACATTACAGTTTCACCATTCCTATCATTGCCCTCTGTTCTATTTATTCCTGAATATCCTATCAATTTGATTTCAGTTTGACAAGATACTACTTCCCAAAAATGACATGTTCACTTCTCAAAAACTGCTAGAACTTCTGTCACCCTGTAAACTAGCACAATACTCTTGCTTTAAAGGGTAACTCAGTTTGGGGGAGCTTTAGGTCACCTCTCTGGTAATGCTTCTCTTTTCATCCATATGTTACCTACTGCGAAGATCTTCATTGTGTTAAATTTAGGTATGGTTATCAAAGTAGAGGGCTACAATAAATTTTACCATTCCTATCATTTCCTTCTGTTCTATATATTCCTGAATGTCCTTTCAAGTGTATTTCAGTTTGACAAGTTACTGTTTCCCTAAAATGCCATGTTGTTAACTTTGGGGATGGTTCTCAATGTATATCACTATACCCACAGGAATATCACCATTCTTACCATTCTCCTCTGTTCTATACTTCTATATATGCCTGAATGTGCATGCAATTTGATTTCAGTTGGACAACTTACTATTTCCCTAAAAGGCCTTGTTAACTTTCAAAATGGTTCTCAAGTTATGTTACAGAAATTCGACTACTCTGGCATTAATTTTTATTAAACTACATGACAAAAAATCAAAACATTTACAAATTCTGAAACTATTTGTCATGAAAAATTAAACAATATAAAAGTTAAATTTTTGGCTTTATACAATTGTACATAAAGAGAAAACAATGGTCAATGTTTGGAACAAACTCCTAAAATAACCTTCATTTTGGGACGGTGAGAGTATGTTATTTGAATATTACTCATAACCCTTTCTGATTTCACTTCTCGTCCTAGCTAGGGTTCCATATGAGTCTTTAAAATTTTTGTTAAAATACGTAACAAAAAATCATAATATTTACAAATTATGAAACTATTTTTCATGATAAATTAAACAATACTCCCACCAACCCATAATTGATTACAATGTGCACTATTCCAAAATCACCACAACTTTTGATTATTTATGCACTTTCATTGATTATTTGACAAAATAAAATGTTCTAGTCACCTATTGTTTTGTAGAACTTTTGATATAGTTTTTGAATATGCAAGTTTTATTTTTTATTTTTGATCCGATCTTTAATAAAATGATTTGAAAAAACTTGGAATTTTCCTTTGTTTTGTGCAATTCGTAATCTAAAGAGAAAATAATGGTCAAAGTTTAGAACAAACACCTAAAATAACCTTCATTTTGGGACGGAGGGAGTATGTCATTAGAATATTACTCAAAGCCCTTTCTGATTTTGCTTCTTGTCCTAGCTAGGATTCTGTATGAGTCTTTGGTCTTCATGTTCAGAAACTCCTCAACAAAATGTAGTCGACCACAAGAATTGACACCTTATTGAAACAGCTAGAACTAAGGTCATTTATTGGCTCGATCACCTCAGTGGCAACCACAAGAAAAAATCTCACATTAATCTCTAAACACATGCACAACTACTCATACACTTTCTCCTTAACCACCACCAGTCCACTACCTTATTCACCTTTCACTTAGCTTCCTTTTACCAATTTAATTTCAATTAAGGAACTTCACAGCTCAACTAATTGAACATGAAAATTAAAGAAAAGTAAAAAGTGTAGTTATATGAACTATGAAGAACAAGAAGTGACACAATCAAATATTTAGTGAACAGTTTAATAAACTATGCATTTATAAACGCATTATTTTAAGCATGTTTTCAAACTTGTTGTGTTGTTTAAGGGGTTGTTCAGTTCAATTCAGTAGTGCTAAATTTAAAAGTACACTACAATCAGTTCAATAATATTCAGTTCAAATAATCATTCACTTGAGTATCATTCGGTAGTCAATATCATTCACTAGTTAAATACTCCCTCGGTCTGGGAATATACTTCCCGTGTTGACTTAGCACACTTATTTAAGAGAGTTAAAAATTCGGTTGACTTCCCTAAATTACCCTGGTAAACTATTTAATCCTAAAATTCCTGTAGCCCTATTGCGGTCCAGATCAGATCAGCAGCTAGGCAGCTGCTGAAGGCAGATGGTGGCTGGTGGCGACAGAAAGTGGGTGATGGCAGCAGCTCCAAAGGAAGAAGAAGATGGTGGTGGCGATGGCAGCTCCGAAGAAAGAAAACAAAGATGGTGAGATTTGAAGTGAGAAACCCATGGCGGCGGAAGGAAGAAGATGGTGGCCGAGATCTTAAGTCGAAACCATATGGCGGCAGTGGAGAGCATAGTTGTCATGGCGCATGGCGACATTCATGGCGATGGGCCAATATCACATGGCGATGGCGATGGCGCAAATATGGCGTCGCCACAAGATACTAGTTACACAACATAATTAACTAAGATTTACATAGGTATAAGACATGAATGCAATAAAAAATAGTAGAGTACTTGATCTAAATAGTCATGTTGGAAATAAAAACACAAATAAGAAGTTATTCCAAATCCAAAACGATCTAAGGTGCTAGTAGTAAAACAACTTAAGCAAACTCAGAACTTAAAATTTAGTCTCAAAATTTAAGATATGAATATATAATGGTAATATCTCATCTTCTTCAACTTCTTGAACCATTAGATTACTAGTTGATGCTCGATCCCGCCTCTTTCAAAACTAAGTCTCGGAGACTTGTCTTCAACCCTTCTGGAACAGTAGGACATTCTACTGTGTTACGATGCCCTTCGATCAGATGTTGTTTGAATCTTCTAATCCCACCATTGCTTATACGACCACAAAAATTGCATACCAAATCATTACTCAAGTTTGGTTTGAGCTTCGTGCAGTGTTCCCGAGCTAGAGAGACAGACATTCTTCAAGAAGTACTATGCTAGAAATTAAGGCAAAAAAAAATTTTATGGCAGAAAAGAATTGTCAGGAAAAAATTTATGACAAAAAAAAGTTATGGCAAAAAAATTACACCAAAATAAAATTTATGGCAGAAAAATCAAGCAAAAATATATTAAAGTGAATCACCATTGAAAACATTGGCAGTATAATCAACTATAATACACAGTACTACGCATGACTTAAAACAGAAAAAGGAAGAAAAGCTTAAAAAAAAAAGAAAAAAAATGAAGTATACTGATGGGTTAAAAAGAAAAGAAAAAGGAAGTACTAGAGTCAATTACCGATGTTTCCCCTGTGCCGTGAATCGGCTTTGGTGAGTCGCAGTCTGACCAGATACGACGAAGAAGAAGACAATTAAGGCCTGGCGATTGTCGATTGGGAAGATTGAGCGGCTGGAGACTACTAATTAAAGGTTTAATTTCTTTAATGGGCCTAATTTATTGGATTTGGGTCGCGGGTAAAATAAAAAATGGCGCACGAATGGCGATGGCGTGGCGATGGCGCAGATTTGGCGTTGCCAGGAGTCAATCGACCGCCACAGCCCAGTTTGTGGCGTTTCCTATGCAGATCGCCAAAGGCGCATCTATGGTGCGCGCCATTTGCGCCATTGATAACACTGGTGGAGAGAAGAAGGTGGTGGTAGTGCAAGCGGAAGGAAAATGAAGGTAGTGGTGGTGGCAGAAAGGTTGTGGTCGATCTTGAGAAAGCTGTGGCAGCTACTCCAAAGGGAGAAATTGAAGCTGGTGGGGCTTTAAAACATTAAGCCTCGGAGAGTAAGAAAGATGAATTAAAAAAGAGGAAAAGGGAAAATAAAAGATTTCACACTGAATATTTTGCCAAGGAAATGGGAAGAAAACATTTTGGCAGTCCAAAAAAGAAAACTGAGAAGAAAATTTCCAAACAGGAGTATCATTTAGTAGTTCAATATCAATCACATTCAGTTCAGTTTAGTATCATTCAAGTTTGTTCAATTCAGATAAGCTCCACTAAGCGACCCTGAAGAGTATCTCATTTTATGACAAGTTAGTCTTTCACATAGGGTTATGTCAGATTTCTACTGGGTTGTTGTTGTTGTATAAGATTTCTCTAACTTCAAAAGTTACATCATGTAGTTTGCGGGTTATGCCTTACAAAGCCTTGAGGTGTACCGTGTACGCCTTGCTTCATATAAACAACTTCGATCACACACTTCAACGAGCAATATTTGAGACATCCAATGTGTGATTTTCCATCCAAACATAATTCCTAGAAACTTCATAGTATCTACTAGCTACACAAAACTAAAAAAATATCTATTTTGAAAGTAAAAAAAAATCTTTTAAGGACACATCATAGAAGATGCTTAAGTACTGCTTCACTCCAAGAATGCATGTTAATGCATATGGCACACTACAACATTCAACTAAATCACTAGTGTGAATAAGAATTTACTAATGTAAGTTACAGCCAGCCAACAATAGTGCAAATAAAAAGAACTACAGGCAGTCAGTGTCACATGATCACCACATATGAATTTAGTAGTGTGAATTTTTCCTAGTATCTGGCAATCAGCACCAAAAATGCATATCCACCTATAGAAATGAAAGGGTAAAAATTTTTGCACAGATTTTAAATTTACAGGGTCATTACTGTTACTTAAATCAACAAACTTTAGTTTACAATAATCTTGAGTAATAAAATTTCACTCTAGATGTATATATATAGGACCATTCTGCTATCATAAGGAACCATACAACACAAATTAAAGAAATCTAGCATTCCAGCACTCAATAAATTAAACTAACTGGCAGAACACATTCAGACACATTAAGAAACCTTTGATTTTACAATACTTTTCCTGTAACTGGTTTGACAAGTTGTTTACAACTGAATACAACAACCCAGTAAAACCTTACTTCCAAGAGCAACTGACTGGGCTTCTTCAGTTTGGTTCAGGCACTACATCTCAAAGATAGAAATAAAAAGGTGACTATTCATATTACTTAATATTAAACTTTAAAACACTTCCCATTGAAAAGACACACATCTGGGCCTTAACCTGGCCATATGTGATCAACCTAAGTGAATCAGAACCAAGAAAAGGCTTGGATTATCATTTGAGGGCAAGTCAAACAACCCTTTTATATTAATTCATACTCTCCAGTAATTCATACTTTAAATATACTTACTGATAAGACTAAACAGAGAAAATGTTAGCCTACAACCTAGCCCATTCAAACCACTGAAAAGCGGCAGCAATCAATCTAAATCAAAAAACTCTTTTCTCAACTTCTGTGCAATCCACTCAACCAAATATACAATTTTAAAAGTTAAAATTATTTAATTTTACCTTCCGTCTACCAATGCATCAAAAGTAAACGACACCAAATGATAATCCTTATTGAGCATATCAACTTCCAGCTTTATAGTATCTTTGTGCACATTTATGTCATTCTTGATCTTCTTTGCGCTCTGGTGACCTACATAAGGCACAGCCGGCATGGGAACCGAAGGTGGGGGAGGGGGGTGAAACCCTGACCACCCATGAACTTGTGGTAGGTAATAAGGGGGGTAATAATTGCTATGAGGGATCATCGGCCTGTTGGTGTGATTGTGCCGGTAGTGAGGCGCGTAAGAATCGGAGACCAGGGCGTAATTAGGGTTCTGGGAAGTTGCAGGATAGAGCGGGCTAGTTCCATAAGCAAAGCAAGGTTGTCCAGGCGGAGGCGGCAGAAGGGGCGGAGGATGATTTGATGAAGATGAAGGTTGTAGTGGCTGCGGATGTTGCGAGAGAGACGGTGGTGGGGGGTGGTGGTGGTGCTGCTGACGTTTACTCCACGAAATCCCCATCTTTCCGGCCGGAGGTGATGGGGCTTGAAAATCCGGTGAAGAAGAGAGGTAGCTTGCGTTCTGTGCGAGATGATGCGTTGAAATGTTGAATGCGGGTTTGTGTTCGTGCCTTCCTTCACTTCTAGTAGATGGTAGGTGTGGGGTAATTCGCCAAGAACCAAATTTATAACTTTTATAATTAAATTTATATTCTGAATATATTTGTCAAACTAACGAGTTGAATACCCTTGATTCATGTTCGTATTCAATAGAGATTCGAATTTGTATACGGAGTAACTCAGATTCGCATTCATATTCGGATTTGAAAACAAATCGAATGAGAATCACTTCATACAAATATGAATCACGAATCGAACAAAAAAATATTTGATTCATTTACAACCCTATTTGCAAGGGGGTGCTAGGGTACACCTTTGGTGTACCCCAAATGTACACAGCCCATTTTTTATATATTTATTTCTTTTTTATTTTACTTGCCAATATATGTGGTATTGAAGGGGGTGGTCTACATTTGGGGTATACCAAAGGTGTACCTCTGGCATTTTTCACTTTGCAAATATGATGATATATGAGTTTTCTAATTTGAAGGAAATGTAAAACCTTTAAAATCTGAATTAAAAGTCTTTTGAGAGAAAGAAATAACTTTCAATTTTAAGATTGAAAATTTAAAAATATATATTAAAAAACTAAAATTTATAATTTATATTAAAATTTTAATTTTAAGTCTTACTTCATCTAACTCAGAGTATTTGTCAACTTTGAACTTTTTTCGATCAAAACTGATAAATTATACTCGTAGAATTTTAGTTTCCTTCATTTGGACTTTTTTGGGTCAAGTTTTAACTTTTTTTGGTCAAAATTAGTCAAAATCGGTCAAAATTGGTAATTCTATGATCTTTCATACCGGGTGAATTATGGAAGATAGCTGCAATCAGCAATTAGATGCCTTAAAAATAAGTTACTCCGTACTAATAACCAAGGAAATTTGTCACGAAGCTTAAGCTTCACATTTAGCAGAACGAATTACAGCATACTCTAATATAATAGCATGCCTACATGGTGGCAAGTACTGTAGCAAGAAGTTGAAGAAACTGATGTGACTGTTGAGTCAAATGACCCGATCTAGAGCACATTCTGGAATTTTTTGTTCAAAATTAATATTGAGGAAAATATTATATTACTTCTTTAGAGCTGGTTTAGTCTCTATAGATTTGGATGACAAACATCTTTCAGAAATAATTTGAACCTATCAAAATGAATCTAATCTAATTAGATCAAATCTAATTTGATTTGATCTAATATTATTAAGAGTGAAGAATAAGTAGAAAAAAGAAGTTGAATGGAATGCATCGATAGTTTAACTAAAAAACTAAACTACGGTGGTCGCATGTTACTAGGGGTCGGTCAGAAAAATTGAATACCAAAAATTGATTTGAAACCGATTGAATTTTGCCAAAAAAAAAACCAAACCTATAAAATAGAAACCAAATACAAAAAATCAAACGAAACCATTTTGGTTTGGTTTTGACTTTGGTTTTCGAAAACCTGAACCGAGCCGTTTTCAACTGAAGTATACTAAGAATTCGTAAAAAACATTTTTAAGAATGCATTTACTTTTGCTATCTTTTAATCATGTACTCCGCATTATTTACTCTATATTTTGGTTACATATTTTGTCTTTTTAGTGATTTTTAAAAAAAAAAATTGCAAATGAAGTGGGAGGAGTTGAAGGGAATAATTAAATTGCGTCAATAATTTCAAGGCTAAATTATATCGTTAGTCCTTCAAGAAGTTAATGTTATATGGACGGCTAGTTCTTCAACCTTAAAAAGTGTATGAATAGTCCTTCCAATAACGACAATGTTGCATAGTTGATCTTTTCGTTAACTTTACAGTTAATTCATGTATTTATTTCTATTTTCCATTCCCTATTTACATTTTTATATATATCTATTTTTTCATACAATTAAGCCATATTTCAAATAAATCAGTGTTTAAACAATAATAACTCTCTCTCATTTTTATTATGTCCAATTTTTTTAATAATAATAAGTTACTCTTGCTTTTATTGGTCAATTTTTTTTAAATAGTATTTCCGTCATAAATTCATTTACATTGTTAAAAGAACATTACTTTGGCCAAAAAAGAAATTACTTTGTTATTGCTTCATCGAGTTAGTGTTGTTACAATTTTTAGTACTTTTAATACCCAACGGAATAATGGATGATTTTACATATTTTTGGTGCGAAACGAAGCACTAACTTATTTTGTCTTTGATTTTGAGTGAAAATCGGACCCACCCTACGTGTAACATCTAGTCTTGGAAACAACAACAACAACCCAGTTGAATCCCACTACAACAACAACAACAACAACAACAACCTAGTCTTGGAAAAAGGGTGGAATTTAATGCACGGAACAAAATATGTTAGACACAGTATGCAACTCTAGAGGGGGTGAATAGAGTTACATTAAGGGGCATCTAGGCCAAGATATTTTCTTGCAGTGCGACAGTGACTTACAAATCACCACTTATTGTGATTCCGACTGGGCTAGATGTCCACTCACTCGTCGTTCTGTGAGCGGCTATTTTATCATGCTCGGTGTATCTTTGGTTTTGTGGAAAACCAAAAAGCAAATAAGTCTCACATTCGTCTACATAAGCTCAATATGTGGCCATGGCTAATAGTTGCACAGAGATACGTTGGATCCATCATGTTTTACAGGCCCTTGGCATACCCGTTGTTCGTCCACTTTGTCTGTTCTCCAACAACTAGTCTGCCTTGTTTATAGCAACTAGTCTTGTTTTCCATGATAGGACCAAACATTGATATTGACTGTTATATTATTCGCGAGTGTGTGCAGCGCCGAGAGCTGTCTACCTTGGTAAATACCAACTTTGTCTAAGCCCACTTTCCAGTTCTTGTTGTCCAAGTTGGCATTCACGATCTTCCTGCGCCAACTTGAGGCGCAGTGTTATTAAAACACGTTATATTTTTCGATAGAGATATGAATTATAAATAAATTAGAGATACGAATTTTAATTTTCAGTAATAATTTTAGAAGCTAATTTTAAAATTTTAACTAATTATTTGGATTATTTTAGAAGTTGATTTTGTAATTTTATGTTAGACAAAAATATAAATTTTTATTTTTGACTCAATAGCATATAATTTCGTTAAGGTTCTAAATTCTTCCATAGTACTCCTTCTGTTCGGATTTAATCTTCTCATTGGACTTTTCTTAGTCAAATTTTGTGTACTTAACCTCGATATATAGAAGGATATATAGTATTTAGATATAAATGTATTGTGTGAAACTCATGAATCTCTTCATGTTTGGTTGCTAAATAATTAATTTTGAAGTTCCAATCGACAAAATTGGAGATCTATTCTGGTAAGCTCAGGAAAAAATATTGGAGAATAATATAATTGAGCAAAAAATAATGGTATCAATTTCCTTTTTAATGGATTATTAATACCACCCTCCCCTTAAACTTACCAAATTGAGTGCAACTACATCATCAATCACACAACAATTTTTACAATTTCATCGATCTCCGTAGAAGAAAAAAGAAAGATACACAAAAAGATTTCGTACAAGTTTATGAGGAAATATGATGATTTGTAAAATAAAAAAAGGTATATAAGGTAATAGAAGTGTAGGAGACTTTTGGTAATTACTTTCCCTTATCAATGTTACTCCGTATATATTTTCTAAACAAAATTAAAAAAATCTCCTCAAATAGGAATAAAACATAACTTTTATCTCCAATATAAGAGTTTAATGTTTTTATTTCCTAAATAAGAATTTGCACTTTGGAATTGTGAGATTGTATATTACTATTTCATAATGTTTTTTGGCATTATATATTGACATTATTGGAATTTAGATCCTATTTTAGGGTAAAAAAATATGAAACTTCTATTTTGATACATTCTAAATGTTTTACTCTTATTTTGGTAAGTTTTCCAAAAAAATTATAGCAGCGCTCCCTATATAAGGCATATACTCTGTATAGAACTTAAATTGGATGTATCCATATTTTGATTAAGATTGCCACATCATTCAAGTCATTAATAGGTGGCGAATGATTTATTAAAATGTTGTCATGTAGACTTGCCACTTGTCACAATTCTTTGAGTTTAACTCTCAAATTTAATATATACAGAAAAGATAAAGATATAGATAGGATTTGTTAAAAAGATTTAGAATGCATTTATTTTTGCTATCTTTTATTCATGTACTCCACATTATTAGTTCTTTATTTGGTCACACGTTTTGTTTTCTTAGTGATTTAAATAAATTCAAATGAAGTGGGAGGAGTTGAAGGGAATAATTTAATTGCCTTAATAATTTCAAGGCTCAATTTCACTGTAAGTCCTTCGAGCTAGGGGTGTTCAATCGGATCGATCCGATCCGATCCGATCCAAAAATTCGGATATCCAAAAATTTCGGATCATGTAAAACTCATTCCATATCCGATCCGAAAATATTTGGATATCCGAAATTCGGATATCCGATTTTTCTAATCGGATAACTGGATTATCCGAGAAGTTGAGTTTTTAGCCAAAATTTACAAAAAAAAAAGGTAAAATAGAAAAATCAACCCAAAATATCAAATTCAATATAGATTTACTAAAAGAAAAATTCCACCACTTGGTAATGGCCTAATAAAAAAATGGCACCAAATTTAATTTGGGAGTAACTTTGGTAATTTTACTTAAACAAACAAAAAAAACACTATTAAAACAAAAATTCTAAAATGCTAATGCAAAAAGTCCAAAATGGTTGAGTTCCAAAATCAACATAAAATTACATTTAAACATATAGTCATAATATATATTCATAAAATTCCAAAAAAATATAGCAAAAAAAAATCGGATATCCGATTATTCGAAAAAATTCCAGAAATTGAATCCATATCCGATCCAATTTTTTTCGGGTATCCGATCCGAAATATCCGAAAGCTAAAATATCGGATCGGATATCCATTTTTCGGATCGGATCGGCCCAGATCGTGGACGGATATTTTGGATCGGATATTTTTGAACACCCCTACTTCGAGCAATTAATGTAATATGAACAATTAGTCCTTCAACTTTAAAAAGTCCATAAATAGTCTTTCAAATAACGACAACGTTGCACTCTTTCCGTTAACTTTACGGTTAATCCGTGTATTTTTTTTTCTATTTCCCATTCTCTATTTTTTTTAATACAATCAACCCATATTTCATATAACTCTATATTTAAACAATATTAACTCACTCTCACTTTTATTAGGTCTAATTTTTTTTTAATAAAAATAAGTTACTCTTGCTTTTAATGGTCATTTTTTTTAAAATACTACTTCCGGCATAAATTGATTTACATTGTTAAAAGAACATTACTTCGACCAAAAAAAGAACATTACTTTGTTAATGCTTCGTCGAGTTAGTGTTATAATTTCTTTAGTGCTCTTAAAACCGAACTGAATAACCAAGAGGTTTACATATTTTTGGTGCGAAACCAAAGAGCTAACTTTATTTTGTATGGAATATTTGGTTTTGGGCGGAAACCGAACCCACCCTAGGCATAGGGTGGAATACAATGCACAGGAAAAAATTGCGGGAAAGGGAGCTATGCAATGGGTTCATTTCGCTCAAGATTTGCACTTTGGTAGTTGCATTTAGATGATTTTTGCCACTACATTCTGACTCTCTGCACTATGCAAGGGTTTGCTTGCTGAAGGCTTGTGTTGAGATACTCGGCTTGTGTTAAGATACTGCGTATAATGTTTTTTTTTAAGAGTTTCTTCTCTTTTGTTTGTGTTCTGTAAGTATTTGATTTGGCATATCTGCTAATGAATAACTAAAACTTAAAAAGTTGTTTTTGTTCCTTGCAAAAGCCCATCATTAAAAACAAACCAGCTGCTCAACACAAGTATAGCACACAAAAAAACATCCTTCCCAGTATCTCAGCACAACTATTCACCAAACTAGCTGCTCACCACAAGTATTTATTTAAGAGAACAGTGTTCAATATTAGGTAAATTCAGTATATGCTCCATATATCTTTCAACGCAACATCCTCCTACCCAACGTCCATCTCTACACTCCAGCCCACGCATGCCGTCTAAATGTACCATGCTCTCAATGTGCTGAAAAGCATACGAGTTTAGTACCCCGCCACAAAGAACTTGTCTGTTATTATTTTGGGGGTCAAGAAGAACCACACCTTTCTCAGTTTGAACAAGAATCTGACCATATGCAAAAGTCTGAATAGGTCTGTTAATATGCACTGCAATTAGACCTAAAGTCAAAGTGGTCTTCCACCCTCTGGACTCTTCATCATACATTGTCATTGTCATTTTATCTTCTTCCACAGAGATAATCGCAAGGCATGATTTCCATTCAACGAGTTGCCAAATAGTAAGCTCTGAGAGTGGAATTTGTTCAAAACGGTCTTCTTTCACATTGTAGCGAAGAAGCAGATTACTATCGTCATTTAAGTTGCCAATCCAATATGGAACACCCCCAACAATTACTTCATTCCTCCCTTTGTGAGGATAAAAAGCCAAATCAAACATCGACTCTGTCCAAGAGTCCGTGAGCGAAGAGTAAACCTCCCAATATGTCTCATGTTTATCCTTAAGTTTCACCCCAACAATCCATACAACTACATAGTTCCGTGTGGTCGAATCAAACCCAAATCCTAATGATGTATGTGTTGAAGACCCGTCGTGCGATCCAAAACAAATTAAAAATTTATAATATATACTCCTTAGTTAACCCCCAAAAATATAATCAAATAAGAACTATAGCTAGGGCGAGTAAAGGTTGATCCCACGAAAAAATGTTGTACTTTTTAAAACCAATCTAGTATGCAAACACGTTGTCACGAAATAAAATAAAAAAAACTACTACACATGTGATAAGACTAAATCTTATAATAAAATAAATATAAAAACTCATAAATATAACTTATATAAACAAAGAACTTATAATACTCCCTCCGTCCCACTGTCTTTGTCCACTTACCTTTTGGCACACCATCCAATGCACTTATTTAATCCATTTTATCTTGTAATTTGTATATTAAAAAATTATAGAAATTATATATTAATAATCTATATGTTAATACGAATCAAACAAGATCACACATGACTATTTTTAGGCTTACACATTGAGAGAATTTGATGAGTCAAAGTGCTTAGATGAACAGTTCCAAAAGTCAAATGTGGACAAAGACAGTGGGACGGAGGTAGTAACTTATAAACTCATAACAAATACTTAATAATATAAAAGTAGATAAAGTATAAGAACTTATATTTATAACTTATAAACAAACACTTATAAGATAATCAACACAAAGGGGGGGGGGGGTTGAATAAAAAGTAAATACTGTATTTTTGGTTTTTATATTTTCTTATTTTTTTTGATTTTTTTGATAAAATGGGAGAAAACAAGCTCAAAAGATAATCAACTTCCTCAACCAAGGTAACCTGAAAAACACCGCCAAGAACCCGAAACAAAATTAAAAAAAAACAAACACAAATCGAACATTACACGTATGCTACACTTTTCTCTAAAAACAAGATATCTGGTAATTTGGGTTAGAGAAAATAAACTAATAAAATGTAAAAAGAAGATTAAAAATTACTATTTTTGAATGAAAATTAAAAGGTTTGTAAAAATAGCAATTAAAATAAAACTAAGCAAAACAAATGAAAATTAAACAATAAAAATACTACAAATACCAAAAAAAGAATAAAAAATACTAACCCAAACCCAACTTATCAATATGGTAAGTCATGTACAATCTCCAATCAAAACTTTTATTACAAATTCCAAGATCTTTTACCCTTTGAGTTGCTGGATTCCAGATCCATAGTGAGCAGGCTGTAGCATATGAAGCAGCCACACAAACAAGACCATTTACTAATCCGACTGTACGAAAAATCTGCCCCCCTCACTCGTTTGTGTGGCTGCTTCATATGCTACAGCCTGCTCACTATGGATCTCGAATCCAGCAACTCAAAGGGTAAAAGATCTTAGAATTCGTAATAAAAGTTTTGATTGGATTTTGTACATAAGTTATCATACATCATTAGGATTTGGGTTTGATTCGACCACACGGAACTATGTAGTTGTATGGATTGTTGGGGTGAAACATAAGGATAAACATGAGACATATTGGGAGGTTTACTCTTCGCTCACGAACTCTTGGACAGAGTCGATGTTTGATTTGGCTTTTTATCCTCACAAAGGGAGGAATGAAGTAATTGTTGGGGGTGTTCCATATTGGATTGACAACTTAAATGACGATAGTAATCTGCTTCTTTGCCACAATTTGAAAGAAGACCGTTTTGAACAAATTCCTCTCCCGGAGCTGACTATAGGGCAACTCGTTGAATGGATATCATGCCTTGCGATTATCTCTGTGGAAGAAGATAAAATGACAATGACAATGTATGATGAAGAGTCCAGAGGGTGGAAGACCACCTTGACTTTAGGTCCAATTGCAGTGCATATTAACAAACCTCTTCAGACTTTTGCATATGGTCAGATTCTTGTTCAAACTTGTTCAAACTGAGGAAGGTGTGGTTCTTCTTGACCCCCAAAATAATAACAGACAAGTTCTTTGTGGTGGGGTACTAAACTCGTATGCTTTTCAGCACATTGAGAGCATGGTACATTTAGACGGCATGTGAGGGCTGGAGTATAGAGATGGACGTTGGGTATTCAGAGTGAATGGCTGGAGGATGTTGCGTTGAAAGATATATGGAGCATATACTGAATTTACCTAATATTGAACACTGTTCTCTTAAATAAATACTTGTGGTGAGCAGCTGGTTTGGTGAATAGTTGTGCTGAGATACTGTGAAGGATGTTTTTTGTGTGCTATACTTGTGTTGAGCAGCTGGTTTGTTTTTAATGATGGGCTTTTGCAAGGAACAAAAACAACTTTTTAAGTTTTAGTTATTCATTAGCAGATATGCCAAATCAAATACTTACAGAATACAAACAAAATAGAAGAAACTCTAAAAAAACATCATACGCAGTATCTCAACACAAGCCTTCAGCAAGCAAACCCTTGCATAGTGCAGAGAGTCAGAACGTAGTGGAAAATCATCAAAATGCAACTACCAAACTGCAGATCTTGAACAAAACGAACCCATTGCATAGCTCCCTTTCTCATAAAGTTTGCTCTTCGGTTTCGCACCAAAAAAATGTAAACCTAATGGTTATTTAGTTCGGTTTTAAAAGCACTAAAGAAATTATAACACTAACTCGACGAAGCTATAAAAAATTAATGTTCTTTTTTTGGTTGAAGTATTGTTCTTTTAACAATGTAAATCACTTTATGCCGGAAATAGTATTTTAAAATAAATGACCATTAAAAGCAAGAGTTCAAAGTACTCTGTGCAATTGGAACCAACTCACCTTTGGCAACATTTTCTCACAAGTGAAGGTGCTGGAAGATAACCTTAAAGAAGCTGAAGCATTAATGGATCATCATCCCACACCTGACAACAAAACAAGTATGAATGAGAATTCTTTAAAACCTGTTGGAAGTGGATCAAAGAAGATGTCACCAAAGCATGCCAAGAATTCTTCTTGGGAATCCCTATGCCTAAGCAGATGGCTAAAGCCATCATCATCCTAATTCCTAAAAAAGAGAATCCTTCACACTGAAGATTTCAGGCCAATATTCCTGTCCAATTTTTACAGCCAAGATTATCTTTAAAATTATGGCAGAGAGACTAGGGACAATCTTGCCAAAACTGATATCAAAAGAGCAAGGTGGCTTTGTTCAAGGTAGAACTATCAATGACCAGGTCTCGTTAAATCAAGAGATGCTGCATAGGCTAAACTACAACACCAAAGGGGGGAAACCTAATTCTCAAATTGGATATGTCCAAAGCATTTGATAGAGTTTCTTGGTGCTACCTGGGGCAAATCATGCAGAAGTTTGGTTTCAGTGAGGAGTTCCAAACTCTCATATTGAACCAACTAAAGGCTACAAACCTCTCCATCTCTGTCAATGGAAACTTGTCTAAACCTTTTCACACTGGAAGGGGACTAAAACAGGGAGACCCCCTCTCCCCCCTCCTCTTTAACCTGGCTTCAGAAGGCTTTCAGCAGGACCCTTAATCTGGACATTAACTCTGGTAACCTATCTCCATACAAAATGGGTAGACACCATATGCTCATCACCCATCTGGCATATGCTGATGACCTGATCATCTACCTAAAGGGGGGAACCCAAAACCTTATCAGGTTCTCTAACTTGCTCAAACACTGTGAAGAGATATCAGGCAAAAAGATGAATGTAAAGAAATGCCACTTCTACACCCCTACCAAAGCCCCTAATCATATATCCTCCAGGCAACAAAAAATCCTGGGCATGCAAAGGGACTCTCTTCCACTTAAATGTTTTGGGGTGCAGATCCATAGAGAGGTAAACAGGAAGCAATTCTGCAGTGAACTACTTCAACATTTTGTTGACAAATGTCTGGATGGGATAAATCCTTCCTAAATCAAAGTGGCAGAGTCAAGTCAGGTGCAGCAAATTCTCTAAGAGTACGGTTAGGGGCTGCCATCTTAGAACTAGCTTGATTATAAATGGTTGGTTCTTTAAAATCAGGTTCACTTATGTTTTGCACGCATACACTCACAGGTGTAATTTCAGATATGGTAAGAGCAGACCCAAACAGTTCCACAAGATTATCCAAATTAAAAGAGGGTTCAGCCTCACTTACCTGGTCGCTATTACTACCTGTTTCACTTCCGCTTTCTTCACCAATTACTTTACCACTTCTTAATCGCATAAACACAAGCTGCACAAGTTGAAAACAATGCAGTATCAGTGTTTCTTTAAAACACTTTAAAGAAAGGAAACAAGACAATTATATTCAAAGAGAAGCACTTAAATTCTTAAATAAGGAAAAAAAATCAGATTCTTTGTGAAAAATTAAGCTTAAAAATAAAACTCCAGAATCAGATTTTTAACCATTTTAACACTTTCAGAACATATATCAGCATATATGGATCAAAAAACAAGTCACAAAACATCCTGTGTACATCCAAATTAGTTCCTATGCTTGTATTTAAGCCAATGGAGTTCAACTTTCAGTAATAAGGCATCTTAGGAACATAAGAATTGCATAACAAAGAAAGGAAAAACTGCAGATTTTTATTTCAAAAAAAAAACAGCACCTTCAAATCGGATTTTTCCAGAAAAACTGCACTTAAACCTCACAAATTTGACCCTGAACATCATGTATTACATCTAAAAATTGTCCTTAAGATAGATATATCAATGATAGTGCATATTCTTAGCAAAGGAGCATTCTAAGAGGCAAAAACAGCATGAAAAAAAAAGCTAAAAGTGCAGATTTTGAGAAAAATCAGCAAGTAACACATCAGTTTTTTTATAAGAAAATCAGCCACTAAGACATACAAAATGATTATACACAAGCTGTACATACTAGGATACAACACCTATGCAATTTCAATATAACATATATGAACAGTAGAGAAAAAAACAAGACAAGCATAAAATACAACAATTGACAACAACATACATGTTTTTTTTTAAAAAAAATAGTTTATCCTAGCTCTCTAATAAATCACATATTTACTCAATATAAGATACCGAAAAGTTAAAAATAGTTAAAAGAAAAATTATTTACATCATACTTACAAGAACACACATACATACAAAACTGATTTTTTACTTTTTACAAAACAATTCCCCGGCAACGGAGCCAAAATTTGTAGAAGACCCGTCGTGCGGTCCAAAACAAATTAAAAATTTATAATATACTCCTTAGCTAACCCCCAAAAATATAATCAAGTAAGAACGGGCAAGTAAGGGTCGATCCCACGGAGAAATGTTGTACTTTTTAAAACCAATTTAGAATGCAAACACGTTGTAACGAAATAAAATAAGGGGGGGGTTGAATAAAAAGTAAATATTTTTGGTTTTTATATGTTCTTTTTTTTTTTTTGATAAAATGGGGGAAAACAAGCTCAAAAGATAATCAACTTCCTCAACCAAGGTAACCTGAGAAACACCACCAAGAACCCGAAACAAAATTTTAAAAAAATGAACACAAATCGAACATTACACGTATAATAGGCACGTAGACAATATATTACGTAAATTACGCACTTAGGAATAGAAAAAATCAATCAAAGGCTGAGTCGATTCATTTCCTTAACCACGATATGGAGGATTGTCAACTCTCCACACGGCCTGGAGTCATGCAATTCAAAAGCCCGTTTTGAAATATACTTTTGAACCCCAGCTCTCTATTGAAGCATGAAAACAAACTTCCACTATAGAAAAAGTTTATAAAAGAGAGAATATATTACGCATTCAACTCTCATACATAATCTAGTCACAAATTGCCAATACCTTATGTATTTTAATAAAATTTTTGTCCTAATGATGAGCACATTTAACAGATTTCCATGAACTCCTCAAACCAATGACGTTTTTTCTATTCACATAGAAGAACAAAATGTATTTTCAATAAATCAAGAATTGTTTATTGTACTTAAACAATCTCAATTTAAAGAAAATGGAAAACAAACACATAACATAACAAAATCACTCTATAACAAATTCTAAGGAAAATGAATCGACTTATGGGGCTAAGAAGTCCAAATTCCTTAAAATCAACGAACACAAGCACAAAAAAGAAACACGTATGAATTCGGAGTTTATTTAACTTTCTTATGGAGCTAAAATAGCTTCAACAAAAACCAAATTCTACATAACAACCTACTTATGAATTCGAAAGAATTCAACCAATTCAACGACAACTTGTGCAATAATTGAAGTAAATAAGAATGAATCAATTCTCATTCATAAGGGATTATATATAAACATTTAAAACAAGAACATACACCCAAAAGAACACCAACCATTATTTTTTAAGATTTTTTACATGAACAAGTAACAAAAAAATTGATATATTGGAAAAAAACAACACTTGAACATAGAAATAACAAAAGAATTGAAAAATTAAAGGATTGACTTCCGGATTAAGTCCGGAAGCCAATTTATTTGGGTACCTATAGAAGAAGATGAAGAATTTGAAGAATGGAGCTCTCTGGTTCGTTCCCCCCCCCCTTTTCCCCTCTTGTCCCGACCTCAATTGCCCAGAGGCTTATTCCCGTTGTTGATTTTTTAAAGAGCGACAACGAGAGCCGTTACTTGATTTGGGCTGATTTCATTGCTCACTATGGATCTAAAATCCAGCAACTCAAAGGGTAAAAGATCTTGGAATTCGTAATAAAAGTTTTGATTGGAGATTGTACATAACTTACCATACATCATTAGGATTTGGGTTTGATTCGACCACACGGAACTATGTAGTTGTATGGATTGTTGGGGTGAAACTTAAGGATAAACATGAGACATATTGGGAGGTTTACTCTTCGCTCACGAACTCTTGGACAGAGTCGATGTTTGATTTGGCTTTTTATCCTCACAAGGGGAGGAATGAAGTAATTGTTGGGGGTGTTCCATATTGGATTGGCAACTCAAATGATGATAGTAATCTGCTTCTTCGCTACAATGTGAAAGAAGACCGTTTTGAACAAATTCCTCTCCCGGAGCTGACTATAGGGCAACTCGTTGAATGGATATCATGCCTTGCGATTATCTCTGTGGAAGAAGATAAAATGACAATGACAATGTATGATGAAGAGTCCAGAAGGTGGAAGACCACTTTGACTTTAGGTCCAATTGGAGTGCATATTAACAAACCTATTCAGACTTTTGCATATGGTCAGATTCTTGTTCAAACTGAGGAAGGTGTGGTTCTTCTTGACCCCCAAAATAATAACAGACAAGTTCTTTGTGGTGGGGTACTAAACTCGTATGCTTTTCAGCACATTGAGAGCATGGTACATTTATACGGCATGTGTGGGCTGGAGTATAGAGATGGACGTTGGGTATTCAGAGTGAATGGCTGGAGGATGTTGCGTTGAAAAATATATGGAGCATATACTGAATTTACCTAATATTGAACACTGTTCTCTTAAATAAATACTTGTGGTGAGCAGCTGGTTTGGTGAATAGTTGTGCTGAGATACTGTGAAGGATGTTTTTTGTGTGCTATACTTGTGTTGAGCTGTTGAGCAGCTGGTTTGTTTTTAATGATGGGCTTTTGCAAGGAACAAAAACAACTTTTTAAGTTTTAGTTATTCATTAGCAGATATGCCAAATCAAATACTTACAGAATACAAACAAAATAGAAGAAACTCTAAAAAAACATCATACGCTGTATCTCAACACAAGCCCAGTATCTCAACACAAGCCTTCAGCAAGCAAACCCTTGCATAGTGCAGAGAGTCAGAACGTAGTGGCAAAAATCATCTAAATGCAACTACCAAACTGCAGATCTTGAACAAAACGAACCCATTGCATAGCTCCCTTTCCCGCAATTTTTTCCTGTGCATTGTATTCCACCCTACGCCTAGGGTGGGTTCGGTTTCCGCCCAAAACCAAATATTCCATACAAAATAAAGTTAGCTCTTCGGTTTCGCACCAAAAAAATGTAAACCTAATGGTTATTCAGTTCGGTTTTAAAAGCACTAAAGAAATTATAACACTAACTCGACAAAGCAATAACAAAGTAATGTTCTTTTTTTGGTTGAAGTAACGTTCTTTTAACAATGTAAATCAATTTATGCCGGAAATAGTATTTTAAAATAAATGACCATTAAAAGCAAGAGTTCAAAGTACTCTGTGCAATTGGAACCAACTCACCTTTGGCAACATTTTCTCACAAGTGAAGGTGCTGGAAGATAACCTTAAAGAAGCTGAAGCATTAATGGATCATCATCCCACACCTGACAACAGAACAAGTATGAATGAAATAAAAGCAAAGCTCATCATGGCATCTAAGAATGAATACTCCTACTGGAAACAAAAAGCAAATCTAAAATGGATAAAGGAAGGGGACTGCAACACTGCATTCTTTTATTCTAAAGTCAAACAGAGAAGACAATTTCAATCTATCACTAAAATTAAGGACCAAACTGGAGTTTGGACAACCAGTCAGGAGGCAACCATGGCAGCCTTCTACAACCACTTCAAAACTCTTTGAAAACACCCCCACCAGCCCAGGAATTAAATTCACCAATTCAATCCCACCCTCATCACCCAGGAAGACAGCCATGACCTCACAAAATGCCCTGATGAAGCAGAGGTAAAAAAATGCAGTTTGGTCACTTAAGTCCGACAGTGCAGCAGGCCCTGATGGGTTCAATGGAGAATTCTTTAAAACCTGTTGGAAGTGGATCAAAGAAGATGTCACCAAAGCATGCCAAGAATTCTTCTTGGGAATCCCTATGCCTAAGCAGATGGCTAAAGCCATCATCATCCTAATTCCTAAAAAAGAGAATCCTTCACACTGAAGATTTCAGGCCAATATTCCTGTCCAATTTTTACAGCCAAGATTATCTTTAAAATTATGGCAGAAAGACTAGGGACAATCTTGCCAAAACTGATATCAAAAGAGCAAGGTGGCTTTGTTCAAGGTAGAACTATCAATGACCAGGTCTCGTTAAATCAAGAGATGCTGCATAGGCTAAACTACAACACCAAAGGGGGAAAACCTAATTCTCAAATTGAATATGTCCAAAGCATTTGATAGAGTTTCTTGGTGCTACCTGGGGCAAATCATGCAGAAGTTTGGTTTCAGTGAGGAGTTCCAAACTCTCATATTGAACCAACTAAAGGCTACAAACCTCTCCATCTCTGTCAATGGAAACTTGTCTAAACCTTTTCACACTGGAAGGGGACTAAAACAGGGAGACCCCCTCCCCCCCCCCCCTCCTCTTTAACCTGGCTTCAGAAGGCTTTCAGCAGGACCCTTAATCCGGACATTAACTCTGGTAACCTATCTCCATACAAAATGGGCAGACACCATATGCTCATCACCCATCTGGCATATGCTGATGACCTGATCATCTACCTAAAGGGGGGAACCCAAAACCTTATCAGGTTCTCTAACTTGCTCAAACACTGTGAAGAGATATCAGGCCAAAAAATGAACATAAAGAAATGCCACTTCTACACCCCTACCAAAGCCCCTAATCATATATCCTCCAGGCAACAAAAAATCCTGGGCATGCAAAGGGACTCTCTTCCACTTAAATGTTTTCGGGTGCAGATCCATAGTGGGGTAAACAGGAAGAAATTCTGCAGTGAACTACTACAACATTTTGTTGACAAATGTCTGCATGGGATAAATCCTTCCTAAATCAAAGTGGCAGAGTCACCCTAATGAGACATGTTCTCAACTCCATCCCTATTCACACAATGGGGGCCACAAACCTTCCTAAAAGCATTATTAAAGATCTCCATACGAAAATGTCAAACTTTCTCTAGGGGGGGGGGGGGGATTGGGCAGACTGGGATAAGGTTTGTTATCCCAAAGAAGGAGGACTCGGTCTGACTAGCCTAGACACTCCCCAGTAAGCATTTGGGCCAAAATTGTGGTGGAAATACCAACTCAATGACTCCTTATGGGCTAATTAAATGAGAATCAGATACCCTAGAGGATTGGAGATTCAACCAAAAGCAATAGACTCTCCAACTTGGAGGAGACTATGCTCCATTAATGAGAGTACTAGCAATGTCTTACACATAACAGACAACCAAAGAGTGAGATGGAACACCGGATATTTTGACTTCAGCATCAAGGAGGCAGTCAAGAACCTAAGACTCCATAACCCTCCCATCCCTGCTATGAAATACATCTGGAAGTAACGTGAGACGAGGGGTGTTCCCCTGCATATTGCACAGGCACCCTTCACGCACCCGAGCATTGTAATTAATGGTTTTTTAACTTCTTAAGATTTTACCTTTGTTCAATTTTATGACAGGGCTTCAAGGTTTTAGCATTTTGCTTGGATATTTCTATTCATTTTCGCGGAGGTATGTTTTCAAAAATCATCTTATTTTATACGTAGTATAAACTTATTATGAAATATTGACATACTTTGGATTAATTGAGCTTCTCTGAGTATGTCATTGAAGATGGTTTTTTTCCTTTTTACCTCAAAAAATGTCTTATATATAGATTGATATTTTGCTTCAACAGTTCTATTTTAATCGTGAGCTACGCTTTTCTCTTCGATTATATCGACAGGAGAAGGCAAAGCGACTAGGGCAACAAGGCTTCTGACGGAACAAGGTGAGAGACGATAACACCTCTGCTGGATTCTTGCTGCTGTGGAATGTTGCTGGATACCTGGTCTTGCTGGATATGGACATGGAGATACTGGACACTCATGGCTGGACCTTGACACTGGAAATTCTTGCTGGACAGATGGATGTTGGACCGGAGCTGCACTCATGGTTGGACCTTGGCGCTGGAAATTCATGGAAATTGCTGGAAAGCTGCTGGACAGGGGGCTCTCAACGACTTGCTGCTGCTTTAGAAATGGGGGAAACTGGACGGGGCTGCTGGACAGAGGTGCTGGTATATCCATCAGCATTGGCCTTGGAAGACCTCCTGACCCGCTGCTGCTTTGTGAATGGGGCTGCCGCACCTACTTCTACATGGAGAATGGGGCTGCTACTGCTGGACTCCTATGTTGGGGGCTGGGGGCTGCAATTGGATTTCAAAATTAGAGTGGGGCTGCCTTGGAGCTTGGACATGACGATGGATATGCTGCTGCCGTTAGATTCTGGACATGTTCCTCACAACGGGGCTGTTGTGGAATGAAGGTTTGATTGTATCCTACAAATACATCGATGCCTTTTGCTTAAACTTGAAGATGGTTATTGTGTTTTAGAGGATCTCCAACGGGAGATGTGAGCTAAAAGCTAAAGTAGCCAATCTGCAATAATTTGACAATCTAAATTTAAGTATTTGCTCCAACCATAAAAGCTAAATCTGTACGTATTAACTATTTTTTATTATTTGGTTTCAATCCCTAGGTTCATCTATGGCTAAAGCACGCCCAATCTTTTTAGATAATGCTACAGTATCATTTATATATAGATGATGCTCAATCAAATATAGCATGGAGTCTATTTTATAGATCTTCCATTGGAGATGCATTTTATGAATAGTAGAAGCTATATCGTTTATATTATAGCATTTGAATGGTGGGTTGGAGATGCTCCTACCTAGACTATTATTGCTTGGACTTGTATTGATAATGGTTTGCTTTGGAAGTCTTTCTGCGTTTTGATACGAAACATTTTGAATTACTCCCTATCAAAAGAATGGGAGCTCTTTTGCACATTTGGGAAATGGGTTGGTACCTCTTATTGCTGGTGATGCTTGCTGAATGGATTTTGTGGACGCCAGACTTCTTTTCTTACTATTTGGCATGCTATTGAACTCTATTGTATGTTTTGGTTTTGAGTTGCAATTATTTATTTGATGTAGTTATTTGATATAGTCTAGGTTTGAAACTGTTTCCTATGCACGTAACCATCATTATGGTTAAGCATTTGAGATTGATGTATTTGTTTGATTACGGGTAATAATAATTTACATGTTACCTTGATAATAATAATAATAATAATAATAATAATAATCATCTCAACTGGTGATTTCTCTTTTTGCAAGGAAATCAATCTCCTGACTAGGTGTGGAGTGTGGAGGTGGAGGAGGATGATATGTTGTATTTTCATGCAAAGTGCCAAAAGACTGATGCAATGGAGACGAGAACATCAAACGGAACAGAGGCACCAGGTGTGTTTGATAGACTTGCTCAAGAACTGTGATGATGGAGTAAGTTATGACTTATGAGCTTAGTACATTTCAGTGATTCAAACATTCCCTAACTTTTGTATGCATAGGTGTATATTCCTGATATCTTGGAGCACTTCAACAGGTCCACTGAGAAATTGGTTATAGATGCTCTAACTTCTCTTGAATGCAAGTTCTTGATATTCCCAAAGAATGGTTTGTACAAGCTTTTGTAAGCACTAGGCTTTAAAGGAAAGATTAGCTTCTGTAATATTATTCTTACTCAATTTCTCCTAGCGTTTCTAATTCCTATTACTGTATTACCGCTATTTTTGGTTCTTTGCTTCAAATATTTTCTAATGTTTCATGTTTTTCTATTTTCTAAATTAGGAAACTCTATTTAAATTCATAAATTTAGTTTCTTATTTACAAATTAAGCACGAGAAAGTATCAGTCTACATTCAAGAGCGCGTTGTTTGATTTGGTTTGGAGGTCTACTCTTAAATCAACAACTTAACATTCAATACATATTATAAAGTTTCAAGTTTGAAGCTCATTCTTTAATGTACTTTTTACGTTCTAGATTTTTTGGGGGGTAATGCTAGGTAGGAGGGCTCTATTCAAGGTAGACTTTATTTTACAAGCAACCACAATCTTTGGAGAAATTGAGGCAGGTGGAGCTCACAAGGGGTAATGCAAAAATATCATGAAATTTTTTTTGTTATTTTTGCTCAGTTTTGGCTCTCTTTCATCTCTACTTCTCCTTTGTTCATTTTTTATTATTTTCATATTCTAAGTAGGCATGCTTATTATTGTCATAGATGCAAAATGCATTTTCTCTATTGGGTTACACTAAGTAAATTAACATCATGTAAGTTTATTGCTATTAGAAAGACAAGCTACTTTACTCTAATGACTATATTCGTGATTAGTTGAGATTATGATTACTTTTACATTTAACTTTTCATCATTCGTGATTAAGTTTCTCTATTATTCATATTCATTTGTATTCTCACAGGTCATCGTTGCTGCGTATAGGATGGTTGAAAATCAATGGGAACATGTCAACACGATACACTCATGCACTTGGTAAGACATTCACCTATCTCAAAGACATGAGTAAAAAGTGGAAAAAAATAGGTAGAAATACTTTGTTTAAATTTATTTAACTCAATTTGTCCTTTTATATTGCTGAAATACTTAGTTACTAATATCAAGTTACTGGCAACATTATCTTCAGATGTTAAAAGTTGTGATATTTTATTTATAACTATTTGTGGTTTCTTTATTGTTTCTTGCGGTATGGAGGTTTCATTATGCTTGAAACACTTTGAATGGGGTTGTAAATTCAATCTGCTTCAAACAATGTTATTTGTATTTACAAAAGGATACGAAAGCCATGTGACTCTTCCCTAAAGTTTGTTAAAGAACAGATTTATACTGGCAAAGAATAGGTGAAAATGTGAACCCTCTAAATAAAACGAGTACATGACTCCGTGTGTGATTTGAGAGAGCGTATGGAGAAGCTATTACACCTTGGGAGAAGCAAATACTCGATCGGTGTTTTTTATAAAAGTATCTTCTAAGGGTTTGTTTGGTACACGGAATTGATAGATTTAGAATTGAATTGGAATTAAAATTTCATGGGATTCAATTCCATAGAATTGAATTAACTAATTCCAATTCATTTTTTCATGGGATTCAATTTTAATTTCATTCCGAAATTAGAATGCACTATCTTCTTTCTCCTCTAAGAATAACTTTCATCATTCGGATCCTAGGATTCCCCAGCGACACTTGAACACGGTCAGCGACAGGCCCTAGATTCCGGAGAGGGTTGGCGGTTCTGACGCAGCATCAATTAGAACCTCCAGCAATTGCTTCCGCTTCCGGATGGGCTTCTGGGTCTTCCCAAATTGACGGGCAGATCCTAGATGGACAACGCAGAGAAGGTACTCTTCAACACAATCCTCAGATTACATTCTTAAGTGAGTGGTCTATTTTAATTTTTGTTTGAATTTCCTTTCTAGTTGTAAATATTATTTGGGGTTTGCTTTTGAAATTGAAAAACTCAACACATTGTCTAGGAATTGCTGTTGAGGAGATGGTCGATCAACCTACGATTACCATCAGAGGTTTACATACACGGGTTTGGAAAATTTTGTATCTTCAATTTTTTCTCCCAATCTGCATATTCTCGAGAATTCTTTCATGGTCAAGGGTTGGAATTTCAGATTTAGATGTTAGAATAAACTGGAAAGAGTTAGAAGAAACTAGAAGGAGTTTGAAAATGTTGGAAGAATTTAAGTGTTAAAAAGTCACTTAATTAAACAATCATCCAAATAAATATGTAATAAAATTCTCATTTTGGAATAAAAAGAATTCATCATTATTGTGTTTGAGGTGGTATGTTATAAATTTTCAATTCTCAATCATATTTGCAAACACAATAATGATGAGTTCTTTTTATTCCAAAATGAGAGTTTTATTACATATTTATTTGGATGATTATTTAATTAAGTGACTTTTTAACACTTAATTATTCCAACATTTTCAAACTCCTTCTAGTTTCTTCTAACTCTTTCCAGTTTATTCCAACATCTAAATCTGAAATTCCAACCCTTGACCATGTAAGAATTCTCGAGAATATGCAGGTTGGGAGAAAAAATTGAAGATACAAAATTTCCCAAACCCGTGTATGTAAACCTCTGATGGCAATGGTCTGTAATGGTAGGTTGATCGACCATCTCCTCAACAGCGATTCCTAGACAATGTGTTTAGTATTTCATTTTCAAAAACAAACCCCAAATAATATTTACAACTACGTAAGGAAATTCAAACAAAAATTAAAATAGACCCACTCACTTAAGAATGTAATCTGAGGATTGTGTTGAAGAGTACCTTCTCTGCGTTGTCCATCTAGGATCTGCCCGTCAATTTGGGAAGACCCAGAAGCTCATCCGGAAGCAATTGCTGGAGGTTCTAATTGATGCTGCGTCAGAACCGCCAACCCTATCCGGAATCTATGGCCTGTCGCTGACCGTGTTCAAGTGTCGCTGGGGAACCCTAGGATCCGAATGATGAAAGCTATTCTTAGAGGAGAAAGAAGATAGTGCATTCTAATTTCAGAATGAATAAACATCTAGTTATAATGCAACTAACATCTATAAAAATGAAATTAGTGCCCTGTTTGGTAGTGCAAAAAATGAATTGGAATTAGTTCATTCAATTCTATGGAATTGAATCCCATGAAATTTTAATTTCAATTCAATTCCAAATCTATCAATTCCGTGTACCAAACGAACCCTTAGAAGATACTTTTATAAAAAAACACCGATCGAGTATTTGCTTCTCCCAAGGTGTAATAGCTTCTCCATACGCTCTCTCAAATCACACACGGAGTCATGTACTCGTTTTACTTAGAGGGTTCACATTTACACATATTCTTTGCCAGTATAAATCTGTTCTTTAACAAACTTTAGGGAAGAGTTACATGGCTTTCGTATCCTTTTGTAAATACAAATAACATTATTTGAAGCAGATTGAATTGACAACCCCATTCAAAGTGTTTCAAGCATAATGAAACCTCCATACCGCAAGAAACAATGAAGAAACCACAAATAGTTCTATGTAAAATATCACTAAACTTTTAACATTTGAAGATAATGTTGCCAGTAACTTCATATTAGTAACTAAGTATTTCAGCAATATAAAAGGACAAATTGAGTTAAATAAATTTAAACAAAGTATTTCTACCTATTTTTTCTCACTTTTTACTCATGTCTTTGAGATAGGTGAATGTCTTACCATGTGCATGAGTGTATCGTGTTGACATGTTCCCATTGATTTTCAACCATCCTATACGCAGCAATGATAACCTGTGAGAATACAAATGAATATGAATAATAGAGAAACTTAATCACGATGAAAAGTTAAATGTAAAAGTAATCATAATCTCAACTAATCACGAATATAGTCATTAGAGTACAGTAGCTTGTCTTTCGAATAGCAATAAACTTACATGATGTTAATTTACTTAGTGTAACCCAATAGAGAAAATGCATTTTGCATCTATGACAATAATAAGCATGCCTACTTAGAATATGAAAATAATAAAAAATGAACAAAGGAGAAGTAGAGATGAAAGAGAGCCAAAACTGAGCAAAAATAACAAAAAATATCACAATATTTTTGCATTACCCCTAGTGAGCTCCACAACCCTCAATTTCTCCAAAGATTGTGGTTGCTTGTAAAATAAAGTCTACCTTGAATAGAGCCCTCCTACCTAGCATTACCCACCAAAAATCTAGAACGTAAAAAGTACATTGAAGAATGAGCTTCAAACTTGAAACTTTATAATATGTATTAAATGTTAAGTTGTTGATTTAAGAGTAGACCTCCAAACCAAATCAAACAACGCGCTCTTGAATGTAGACTGATACTTTCTCGTGCTTAATTTGTAAATAAGAAACTAAATTTATGAATTTAAATAGAGTTTCCTAATTTAGAATATAGAAAAACATGAAACATTAGAAAATGTTTGAAGCAAAGAGCCAAAAATAGCAGTAATACAGTAATAGGAATTAGAAACGCTAGGAGAAATTGAGTAAGAATAATATTAAAGAAGCTAATCTTCCCTTTAAAGCCTAGTGCTTACAAAAGCTTGTACAAACCATTCTTTGGGAATATCAAGAACTTGCATTCAAGAGAAGTCAGAGCATCTATAACAAATTTCTCAGTGGACCTGTTGAAGTGCTTCAAGATATCAGGAATATACACCTATGCATACAAAAATTAGAGAATGTTTTAATCACTGAAATGTCCCCTCATCAATTCCTAAAATCTCCACTTTTCTCGGGAAACTATACCTTGGCTTCCTTCCGTACCCACACAAACTAACCAAAATGGGATTTCACCTCCCATCTGTTTGCTTTCTGTGCATGTCCAATGAAGATACCATTTGGCACTCACTTTGTGAGTGCGCATTCAACAAAGAAATTTGGAGGTATCAACATTCTCAATGGAACAAATCATGGAATAAGAAGCTACCAACTACACTGGTAGAGGCAACTCAACACTGCCTCTAAAGACTACAACTTAGCTGTTGCACTCCCAGGTATCATTTGCCATGAGATCTGGAAGGAGTGAAACCTAAAAATCTACAATGAGGAATCAAGAATGGCAGGACAGCTAATCCACCAAATATTGAAATCAACTTACCAATTCACTGCAGTCAAAGGTAAAGGAAAACACAACTACATCAGAGGCACCATCCCCACAATCAAGATGGGAGCAATCCAAGCACTTCAATGGAGTTTCCTTAGAGGGGAATCTCCGGTACAACTGATGTTGCCGTCTCTGATGAATTCATGGTGTGAGCGGCAATAATCAGGAATGTGCTAGGGAAATTTCTAGGCGCATGGACTGAGAGATGGAATACATACTGTGATCCGGAAGAGGGAGAAGTCAGAGCAGCACATTTTGGAGTGAAAAAAAAGTAGATTCTTGGGGCAACCAATAAACCTATACATGGGTTCAAAAAATAAGATTTTCAAAATAAAAGAAAATGCCAATACAATCTGCCGGGATATCAAGCACACAATTACAGATTCGGGCAGAACAGTGAATCACATATACCTGGAGGCCAACACAGCAGCCCACAATCTCGCAAGATTTTCATTTACCAATAATTCTTGGACCTTTTATTCCAATTTCGAGCAACTACCTAGTCCTGTTAGGGGCGCTATTATGTGTGACATTTCCTCTGTTTTCATCTGTATTAAATGAAATAAATTTTTTTCGTACATACATACATACATGTGTGTGTGTAAGCCTTGGATAACCTATGGAGCAAGGTTTCTAGCGATGAAGGTAAGTTGAAAAAGCACTTACAGAAAGTAACATACCGAGATCATTCATTGTTGGAGGATCCACACAATGCATTCCAGCTATTAAAAAAGGTAAAAGAATATTAATAAAGAATATAAGAGAAAGATCAGTTTAGCTCAAAACAAAATTTTCAATTCTCAAGCATATTTGCAGGCCATTGATTGGGATACACCCTATCAGCTAGCTATATGTTTCCCCCAATACCAAAATTCATGCAGATTAATAGGGTCAAAGAGTAAATTTACAAATTGTTTAGTACAAACAGTCATGCAACTGCAGTAAATACATCTATCATAACTCATAAGATTTGACAAATGAAAAATTATTGAAGAAGATGAGCAATGAGCTTTAAAATGATGGTCCATAAGTACTGCAGAAGTTGAAAATAGGCAAAAAAAAAATCTGGTCTTTTATACATTCAAAGCTGTGGTTGGCAAAACCTGCACCACAAAAAAAAGGTGTTAGGTCTCTTAAAACAATTATTTCATCTTCAAAATTTTAATGGCAATTTGCTGTGCATTGAACTGTTTTTTTTAGTACCAACATTATACTTTGAATTTCTCTTGGCTTTGATAAAAATCAAAATTTCGACAACAAACAGCATATACTACGAAGAACACAGCCTTTACCTTGCATATAGACCTGGCAAAACTGACCCGGACCTGATAACCCGAACCGAATAACCCGGAACCGAACCCGATTTGACCCGAAAACTGAAGAACTGAAATAGAACCGAACACCCGAAATGATCCGAACCGAACCGAACCCGAACCGAATGTATTCAGACCCGATTCAGACCCGAATCCGATTAACCCCGAACCGATTAAACCCGAACCGATTAAACCCGAATCCGGTTAAACCCGAACCCGGTTAAACCCGGAACCGATTAGACCCGAACCCAATTAGACCCGAAATTGATCAAATTCATTAATATTTCATTTATCAAATGAATTTGGAGAAAACGAATTACCTATATATTTTTACATATGTTGATGTGTTTCTATAAAAACATATTTAAATTATGGGTGCAAACCATGTAACTACTTTCATGTAAAAATCTTTTACTTTGCATTTTATAACTTAAGTTAAAATACTTTTGTATTTTTATAGAAAGTATATAAAAATTATAGTTAACTAAATTAACTAAATTTATTATGTGATTTATTCATTTATTAGTATGTATGTGTTTACATTATACTTGAACTAATATAAATTTAAACCGATATAAACTCAAATCTATATAAACCCAAATCAATACAACCAGAATTGATACAAACCTGAACTGATATAACCCGAACCGATACAAACCCGAACCGATAGAAACCCGAACCCATACAAACCCGAACCGAAACACCGAAACCGAAAACCAATCAAACCGAAATAAACCCGGAACCGAACTGACCCGAACCAAACCGACCCGAACCGATTATAACATATATCCGAAAGAGACCCGAACCGAAAAGACCCAAACCGGAACCGATCCGATTGACCCGATTGCCAGGTGAGTTGCATATACTAAGGATACAGCCTTCACCTTGATTGCAGAAATTAAAGCTAGAGTATCATTGTACTGCAAAAGAAAAAAAACTTCTCAACAAAATTCAGAATAAACTTCTCAAACATATCAATGTGCCAATAAAAAATTATATACTCCGGGCATAACTATGTAGCTAGAAAGAATAGAAACCTGAGACTAAGTAGCCTGGTTGTGGTGCAATAGCTTGTATTGGAGTTTGTCTACTCCAGAAGAATAAGGATTTTCAACTTGATATTGTCTCATCTAAATTAGCCTCAATCATGGACAACAAGGAGACAGAAGATGCAGCAAAGAGGGCAAAACACATCTGAAGTCTAAGCCTCAACTCTGAATCAAGGATGAAAATGGGTCAAAAAATACTATACTCTATGGTTTGAGATGCCCAGATATAAGAAGAGTAAAGGTTTGTTCTCTTAAACTTATTCTTGTTACTTATTACTTGATCAGTTCCTTCCAACTCCCATTTTCTTCCAACGACTTTAAAGAGGTATTTAGATACGATAGATATACAATAACATTATATATCTAAATTTATAACATACCACCTCAAACACAATAATGATGAATTCTTTTTTATCCAAAATGAGAGTTTTATTACATATTTATTTGGATGATTATTTAATTAAGTGACTTTTTAACCCTTAAATTCTTCCAACATTTTCAAACTCCTTATAGTTTCTTCTAACTCTTTCCAGTTTATTCCAACATCTAACTCTGAAATTCCAACCCTTGACCATGAAAGAATTCTCGAGAATATGCAGGTTAGGAGAAAAAATTGAAGATACAAAATTTCCCAAACCCGTGTATGTAAACCTCTGATGGCAATGATCTGTAATGGTAGGTTGATCGACCATCTCCTCAACAGTGATTCATACACGATGTGTTTAGTTTTTCAATTTCAAAAGCAAACCCCAAATAACATTTACAACTACGTAAGGAAATTCAAAGAAAAATTAAAATAGACCCACTCACTTAAGAATGTAATCTGAGAATTGTGTTGAAGAATACCTTCTCTGCGTTGTCTATCTAGGATCTGCCCGTCAATTTGGGAAGACCGAGAAGCCCATTCGGAAGCAATTGCTGGAGGTTCTAATTGATGCTGCGTCAGAACCGCCAACCCTCTCTGGAATATATGGCCTGCCGCTGACCGTGTTCAAGTGTCGCCGGGGAACCCTAAGATCCGAATGATGAAAGATATTCTTAGAGGAGAAAGAAGATAGTGCATTCTGATTTCGGAATGAATAAACATCTAGTTATAATGCAGCTAACATATACAGAGTAACTTTTTAGCGGACTAGTATTTAGTGTTGTTATGTGTGGGTAATTAAAACAATAAAAACAAACTCTGAAGTCTACAAAAAATCTATATTAATTTTGAGATAAAATTTCCATGATATGCAGATTTTAAGAATTCAATAGTAGTATTTGATCTCTTTAAATGACATGAGTTCATTTGGGGGGAGGGGGGTTATATTGAAAAAAGCAAACCTGATTGCGCTCTACATAGCATCCAGAAAATCTTTAACATCATTGACTTGCTCTGGGCTCAACTCATCCCCAGTAACGTCAAGATCAATTTTAACTTCGTTATGTGAGCCTTGTGTCGAACAATGGATGCTTCCAAATGAACCTGTGAAACAGATCTCACATGAACACCAAGAGAGACAAACCACTCATAATGTCATCAGTATTAAGATGTTCCCTTTCTTTACCAATCTTGGGATCCTTGTTTTCCCTTTTAACAGTTAGTCCTTCCAGTTCTGCCTCAAAAATATCAATTTGATATTCTAGCTCGCCGACCTAGGCATAAAAAGGGACAAACATCTTTAATCAATTGCCTGGAAGGTTATTTGGCAAGACAACAAATACTCATTCCGTCCCCCAAAAAAAGGATCCACATTTGTTATTTTGTTTGTCCCAAAATAAGGTTCCACTTTCTTTTCAAATAAATGGACCTGTGGTTTACATTATTTCTGCCTCTCCCGCATAGGTCTCAATCACCCGATTTTACCTTTCTTAAAATTTGTGTCCAGCCAAATATGGAATTTTAATTTGGGACGGAGGGAGTAACCACACAGCAACGAAAAAGAAAATATACTAAATATATAATGAAAAAATGGCATGCTCACTGGATCAGTCTGTATCTAATTCTATTTTTCTTTTAGAGAATAAGGAGCTGCTCAAAGATTACCAAATTACCAATGTAGCCATGCATATGAAATTTACTATGCCTGAACTAAAATCTTGTTTGAGTTCCATTGGAAAAGCATTAAAGTAAGGGTTTGAAGGCAATTGAAGTTACACTCGTGTACCACCGTTAAGTACCAAGTAGACAGTGTAGAGAAAGTATTGTAACTGAATAGAATGTCAGATAATAATCAGGCCCATACCACATTATTCAACCAATCTCTTGTCTCTGGTTTAGCCTTTTCCTTTGGATCCTAACAAAAAGAGAGAAAAATCAATTTTCAAATTAATGTAGTCTTAACAGCCTGGAAGATTCAATGTTAACATCCAACTATTAAAATGATGAACCCTTTAAAATTCATTACTTAGATTTGTTTCACAACTAAAAAAACACATGATAAAAATTCGGACTGCAGCATCTGAAATTGAACCCTACATTGCTAGTGCACAAAAGAAATGAAAAATGAAAGTTAAATTTCCTTATCTTTGCTTTCCCCACAAAAATGTTCAATATGGGAAAACACTTATGAACTGAATGAACTCTACTTTAAAAATATTTCATAAAAACAGCAGCATGTAAGTGAAAAACTTCTCTAGTAGCACATTTCCAGCACTCAGAAAATCAGATCAGAGAGCCGCAAGTAATTCTTTTTATAAGCATTTCAAAATGTAATCTTCAATACCGTCTTTGGCTGTTGGCCCAAGCCTACCACTAAAAGGGTTCATGTGACTTCATGCTACTTTGAAATGTCTCTAGTTGTAGCAAAAAAAATTGAAGTGAAAGGGTTTGAAGAGGAGAACTGAAGAAGCCAAGAGTAGGTGCTGAAGAATCACCTTCGACTAAAGATGACACACTTGCCAGTGAAAAGATCTGCTACAGGGAAAGGATAACCACATCACATACGACACTTTTATACACAGAAATAGACCATAAACTCTCAAATTATCCATGTGACTTGAAAGAAATATACATACAAAGAATTTGAGCCAGACTATACCTTGAGTAATGAAGTAATTGTGCACTTACAAATAATTCTATCATATTGACGTGTTTTGGTAAATATCAGGAATCAAATATATTAAATACTAATGATAAAAAATCATGAAGAGAAATGAGCAGAGACAGAGAGATGGTACCAAAAATAGCAGCCATAAAACGTCATGTCCTTTTATCATCTCTCAAATCAAGAAAGAGTTCATAAATGTTATCTCATATATGGCCTTGTATATGAGAAACAAAAGGAAAAAGAACAGAAAATACGGAAGTGAGAATCAAATACAACAATTATAAACTACAAAGCCAATAGGCTCATATCATACAACAAATTTTAAATATGCATGCATCAGCTTGTTTGTCTGAGGTGAATTTAGTTTTAGTGGTCTCAAGTAAGCTCAAATGGTTTCCTTTAATGTTTTTAGTTAACATTGTGCATTTTCATTATGTTTTTGTAATGGGAGTCCTCTGACATTCACAAAAAGGTGTCCTCTTGTACCCATACTTCCTTATACGCCCCTATCAGTATATGTTTTGACACTTCTCAAAACCCTAATATTTTTAATTGTCATCGTTTCACCTTTGTCAAACATTTACGACTTCTCCTTAAAGTCAAAATAAGAAATGTTAGAGAGAAAGTATTTAAAACTTGCAAATGCAAAATAAGCTTAAAGAGAAACGAAGAAAAACAATATTCATCTTATATGACTATGACACATAACCAATCTAGATGCTTTAGAAAATGGAGCATAATTCTATTTTGTGTTGTGTGTATTACATTACCTGTATATGTGTTTGCTTAATATGAATAATCAAAGAATCAACTTTCATCATCTCGAAATTACAAAGCTACATAAAAGACAATATATAGAAAAAATGAAAAAAAATTACCTTGAAAGAACTCTATCATCAAAGAGTGATGAAAACTTCCGCATAGTGAAAGAGAGCGGTTTCATCATAATCCAATTAATCAATATCTACTTTTTCAATAAGCCTGCTCTCTCCCCAGTTTTATTTAATGAAACAAAAAATAAATTCAATCATCCAAATTCAATAGACCATTAACTATTTTCTCTAAGAAATCTTAGAAAGTGAGTGAAATAACATATCTATGGATACATTAAGAAAATTGATTCAAACTTCAAAGCATTGAATTTAAGAAGGGAAAAGATTACTGGCTTAACAGAGTTCCCTCTAGATTTTCGAACTTCGATGCAAGAGTAATCTAATATTCTGATCCACCAATCTTTTGTTTGGATCTGAAGCAGAGAACAACATTCTCTCTATGTGGATTTAGAAACTGGTATGCACAATAGAGAATGAGATGTATGAATTAGATTCTTCCCATTCATGTTTAAATTCATATAATCGAGTATAGAGAGAGAATAAGTCAGAGATGAATTGACATTATAATGAGGACATATGCCTTACCTGTAGAAATTGAGATGTCATTATTTTGTGGTATCATTGAATCTGTTCGCCTATGTTGCATCATCATCATCATATTGTCTGGATTTAATTGTCGACTATGTTACTGTCAAAACCCTTGCCTATCGCGGTCAACATCGTCGGCGATGGGCATCGTAACTCCCTCCTCTGCGTTGTCTCCCTTCATCCGCTAGGAATTTGCTTAGCCCAGCCACTGGAACATGACGGAAGAACAAAAATCCTTTCGAATTTGGCGAAGGATCAATAGCCCTAGGGAAGAAGACGCTAAGAACAGAAGAAGACCTAATTCGAACTGTGGGTTTTCCTAGAATTGGGAAAATAGATGGTTGTAACGCAGTACCTGTTACAGTGATTTCTTTCCTTAACGCAGCGAGGAATCCAGGTTGAATCATCCATCGTTTTCTTTCCTTCGGCAAAGAAGATGTCGCGAAGATGAGAGAACGAATTGATATTGGACCTGGGAAGGAGCTTCTCTTACTTTGAACGAATTGTCGCGAAGATTTCTTTCCTGGTTTGTCTTAAAAAAAACGGATGTGATAGGGTACACCACATGTGTACCCAGCTTGTACCCCATATACCCCCTCCCCCTCCCCCCTTTTTCTTTTCCACCACAAAATAGACCACTAGAGATGAGAAGCAACCGTCAGTCTCTTCTTCGACCAAATGCATCGATTTCCTTGGGCTGCGTCATCTCCTCCGCCGGCGGTCTCTTCCCTGTGGTTGCCACCACCACCTTACCCATCGCCGTGCTGCATCAACTCCGTCGTCGTCTGCTCCTTCCCCGTCACCATCAACACCTCAATCTTTTGATTTGTTCAAATCAAATCCGTGTAAAAACTTCTTATTATGATTATTGTTGGTCTTAGATGTTTATTTGTGACTTCTTGGAGTTTGATTTAATATTTTTGTGAAATAATGATATTTCATTATTTTAAGAACCACACAGGTATATGGTGTCTGTGAGAAACTATCTCATAGAATTTTTACAATGAAGTTGCATAGATATTGAATATTTGCTATTTTGTAAGATTTTTGTTTTTTAAAAGTGTTTGAGGATCTATTAAATAAAAAAATTGAACAAGGTTGCGCTAATTTTGAATAGTTGTGGAAGAGAATAAATAATGATGCTACAGACATTCGTTGTCTGTGAAATATATTTTCACAGAGAGTAAATGTCTATTTTGATTCAGATTACACAAATAGTAAATGTCTGTGTTCAAGAAAATAAAGAGTTTTAGTGTCTGTGTGACTAAACTGTATTGATTGTAAATTTTCATTTTTTTTAAACATAAAAAAATTTCAGAAATGTTCTTGGTACAGTACTATTTCGTAGATTTTAAGGGTGAAATTTTTATCTCAATTACACAAATAATAAATGTCTGTGTATCAA
>OOIL02006618.1:1062924-1095380 GCA_900332095.2 Cuscuta campestris
GATTCAGCCCCCTGCAATTCCCCCCCATGATTCCCCCCTCTCCTTGCATTTTGTGTGTTTTTTTAACAAAATTTTTTACAAAATTTTTTACAGATTTTTTAAAAACTTTTTACAAATTTTTTAGATTTCAATTGAAACCCCTCAAGTTTTATTGCAAAAAAAAAATATGTTGCCAAAAAATTATAATTTTTTGTTGTGTTTTTGAAGTTTTAGACGGGTAATGTTTTTTTGAAATGAACGTATCATCTTGAAAGTATGTTGTGATGTGTGAATTTTGTTTAATTGTATATTTGATAAAATAAATAAGTATCATTTTTAACAAATTAATCATAGGTGTGTAAAAAAATTTGATTCCTCTGTTTTGAACCAAACACAAACAAAGGGAATTCTATTCCCTTTCCTGGACCAAACAGGAGTAATTCAGGGGTAATCATTCTCTTTCCCCCTGATTCCCTTTCCTGTTTCCTTTCCCTTTCCTCAGCATGAACCAAACCCCCCCTAAGAGCTTTAAGTTGCCACGTGTCATCATTTTAAGCTATCAACTCTCAAATTTTATATTAAAGGATTTGAGGAGGGTGGAGAAGTGATTGTATTTCATGCTTCATGTTCAATTGTATCATTCTTTTCGAGAGGAGCTAATGTGTCCAATGTATTTTGTTAAAGGTGTTTATAGGGGCGTGCACAATTTTGGTAAACCGACCGAACCAAACTGAAACCAAAAAATTTAGTACGTACCGAGACCGAACCAAATAATTCGGTTTGGTATTTGGTTATCATATTTTGAAAAAATCGGTTTTCGATTCGGTACAAAATTTGGAACCGGTATTTCAGTAAAAACCGAATACTGAAATTATTTAATACTTATGTATAATTTTACCCATTGCTGCTCAATTCAATACTCAATATCTATCCCAATATTAGAATAATGAATATTCACCCCATTAATTTTAAGTCCTATTATCTAAATTTGGAGTTATTTAAGATTAGAAATTATGAAAACATCAAATTAATAATACTGGTAAATGTTTTTATATTTCGGAAAGGACAACTGTGTTATTTGCATCAACTATTTTGTTTAATTTATGTAATGGTTCTAATTGTGCTGCGTTATTTTCATTTTGGAGTGTGTAATGAACTTATATAATGGATTATGCTTTGTTACTTTCAATTTGGAGAATTAAACGGATTTTTTAAAGTTCAAATTTTGTTTTATGTTCGATTTTTGGTAAAATCGATTACCAAACCGATTTAATTTGGTTTTTACCGAACCAAACCATTTGATTTCGGTTCGGTAGTTGGTACAAAAAATAAATTACCGAAATTTCGGTTTACCGAATTCTCGGTTTGGTTCGGTTCGGTTTTATCGAATGAACACCCCTAGGTGATAGTGTGTTACACTTCACAAATCAGTCTCATAATTTCCCCACGAACAATCACTTTACCGGAAGGAAAATGTAGCCTACACCATACCCCAAACATCCTCACCCCCTCCATCACCACAAAACAAGGCAAAAAAATAAAAAAATAAAAACAAAATAAAATGAATGATAAAGAGGGGGTGGTGTACATTTGTGGTACACCAAAGGTGTACCCCTAACATATCCCTTACAAGAATTTACAGATTCTGCCCCCAGTTAGGCCTACCAAGAAATTTCTTGGTCTCGTCGTCGATAGCGAAATTGATTCTTGAAAAAGATGGACAGAGTTGCTAGATATCAAAATTTAAATTTTTCGCATGTCTATGTGTTGGTTTTAAAATCATTTGTTGTTTTAGATTATCTTTTTATTTTTGTTGACTTTTATTGAGCAACTCTCATTTATGTTATGAATGTAACTTTGTTTTTTAAACTTTTCTATGTCAAAAAAGTTATATCATTATATGAGTCCTTATTTTAATTATTTAAGTAATTAAATCTATTCTAAAAAAATTAATAGAAATTAATTTTTTCTTTGAAAAGTGGAAATTAAGTTAAAACAAAAAAATAAATAAAAGATGAGAAAGTGAGCCAGTCAGAAAATAATAACAAAGGAAGTCGCTGACTTCCTTTGAGGAATTAAAAAAATAACAAGAAAAATTCAGTGTATGGGTTGTACCCTTAGCCCCTTTCTTAATAGACCTTAGATCAATCAAACCCGTTCAAGTTTTGATTTTTCAAATTTGGTATATTTTGAAAATATGCTTTGGGTTTCAAAATAATTTAGTTCTTTATTATCATGGAATTTTGATAATTTTTTATATGTTTTCATACATTATTTGATAAAATAAAATATTCTTGTCACTTCTTTTTTTAGAATTTTTTATATAATTTCTCCCTCACTACTAGGGTTTCTCGATAGCTTTTATTTTTGTATATTTTCATTAATAATTTTATAAAAAAAAATATTTTTATCACTTCTTATTTTATAGATTTTTTATGCACTTTTAAACAGTGCACATTTATACTTTTTATTTCTATACTAATTTATAACTAGATTTTACTCGTGCGATGCACAATCAGAATAATACAATAATAAATTACTTTATTTGCATAAAGAATATATAAATTAAAATGAGTTAATATAGTAAACAAATTTAATATATATCACACCCGAATACCGTCTATTTCAAATAACAATGTACTTTGTAGAATTTTAGATCATCTAAGAGTGCATTAAACATAAATAAATTATACATATAAGAATGCATTATAAATTTTGGAAGACTACTGTATATACAACATTTAAATCTTTACCTTTTTCGTCTTTGTCAAGATAGCATGAGGTGCTCATTGGTGTGTCAGTGGTAGTGTTGATTTTGGCAATGGACTCACTGTTGGACAAAGTTCTGGGTTTACTTGAAATTGTTTTACGGGGACAAATTGAATTTTATGAAGGAGTGTTGGCAGTTGATGATTCCGTGGATGAGATTATAAAGAAACTTCAGGCATTCTGTCAAATTGAAGGTAAACCAAAATATGATTCTGGGGTATATGCATTTGCCAGAAAATGCCTCTTGTTCAATACAGAATTTAGTCCGAGATCCCCCAATTATGCCGAGCCTGATTCATGTGAAGTTATATATTTTCAAAATAATTATGATGCGTTCTATAAGGAAACGCATCGGCACTCCATGAGATTCGACCCCTACAGTACCTATGCAGAAAACAACTTTGCAGGATAAGAATTTGAAAAGGAAATTTTTATTGATCCTGTTAGTGTTCGCGATGATGATCTTATTATTATATTGATCCCATAGATATTGTTCATGTTACCATTGTTGATATTGTTGTTGATGTTTCTGATGACGATCAACGAGATCACAATGTCTAAGCAGAATATTCAAGAGATTGTGTCATTTTTTATGGATGCACAAAAACATTTGGGGCGTTAGAGTGTTACAGGATTATTATTATTATTATTATTATTATTATTATTATTATTATTATTACTATTATTATTATTATAGGTAGATATTATATAAGGTTAGTTGATTATTATTAAAGAATATTATTTTTGTTAGGTTATTAATTAGTTTCTTATTTTATTTATAGTTTCTTTTAGAGATTGGACTCTCTTAGGATTCTAGAGTTCCATTCTATAAATTGAGATGTACGTGTTTAGAACTATTCAATTAGTAAGAAACCATTTTCCCCAAAGCCATGTTTGGAAAACAGCATTTCAGATAGCTTTTGGCATCTTTAACTGACTTTGGTTTTTTTGACCAAGCAAACTACCAAAACCAATGTTTGGCTAATGACTTTTTCACTTGGCATTTTGATCTGGCGGTTAAGAAAAATAATTTTTTTAAAAATCATTTTTGTTGAAATATATTTTATAATATATGTAAAAAATTAAAAATAAAGCTAAAAAAAGTTAAATACTAAAAAAAATAAAATTTAAAATTTTCAAAAAATGAAATGAGAAAATAAAAAGTAAAAATCATTTAAAAACTTTATATTAATAATTTGTTATGAATTAAATGAAATTAAAATTTAATACTCCATATATAATAAAGATTTAATTTTTACATGTAAAAAAATGAAAAAATAATTATCGTGTGTGTGAGAGGGATGGGTGACCCCCTGGGAAGGCTACCAGGAGTGGCTATATAGTGGGCTTCCTACCCCGGCAATTAACGGGCCCCGGGATGGACACGAGGTTAACGGGCTTTGCTTTACTTTGCTTTATTAAAGTGTTGAAAAAAATATGGCGAGCTTTGCTTTATACTTTGGTGAGCTTTGCAGTTGTCTTTGGTGAGCTTTGCAGTGACTCGTGGTGAGCTTTGAGTGATCTGACCGTAGCTTGTCATCTCACCATAAGGTGTCATCTCACTGGAGTCAATCCATATATATATATATATATATATATATATATATATATATATATATATATATATATATATATATATATTACAGGTGAGCTTTACATTGGCCATTGATGAGCTTTGTAGTGTAGTGTTGTGAGTTTTGCGTCATATGACTGAAGCATGTCATCGCACCGTAAGGTGCCATCTCACTGGAGTCAACCCCATATATATATATATATATACATACATATATATAGACACACACACACACATATATATATTTATATGAAAAACTATTTTCTATCTAATTTTACTAAACATTTTTAACGATCAGCCAATTCATTATGCTAGTCAACCCAGCTAAACTAAACAGTTCACAACAGCTGGCACGAATCGCCAACTGACAACTGCTGACAGCCAACATCCAAACAAGGCCTAAACCCTAATCTCTTCCTCTTCCCTCTCGTTCTTCTATTCCACCGAACAAAGTGTCGTGCGATTCTCTCTTCTCTTCCTTTCCCCCAATTCTATAGCTCGGAGGTGTTCAACCTTCCCAATCCCGATACGATGCCGTATTTGCTATGGGTCTCTTTCCATTGTGCTCCACATGCTTGGAAAGTTGGGTACTCTCATTGGTTATGAGGTTACCTTTAAGAGAGTCATATGTCGTAATTTGAAAATCATATCCTTTTTTGGTAACATCAATCATAAACGAATTGATATCTAATCAAAGGCAATAAAAATGTAAATCACATAATACCAAAAATGTTGTCCCCCCTTATATTATAAGGGCCTATGACGTTTGTTGCCGTTACTTTGGCATTTTTTCTGTCACTCATAAGGCGCTTGCGCACCTCTTCCGTTCTTCTAATGCGGAGAAATAACATCTCTATCTCTATCTCCGCCACTTTTTCCTGTGTATCTGCTGCGATTTATCCAGGTAATTCTTCTCTCTTCTTCTCCTTCTTTTGCGTCTCTTCTTGTCGACTCCTTTCTCTTCTTTTCTTCTCCGCTTTTCTTTTTTTTTCTAAGAAAAAATCATACTTCTGTAAACCACCATGTCTTTGCAGCTTAATTTTTTTTTACGCTCAAACATTTTGTAAAATTAGGTTTTGTTCTTGCATCTATGAATTGATGATCACTCTAATTGAAAGTGTTAGGTTCTGTTTATATCTCTCTCTGCTATTTCTTATATTCACATGTTCAATTTCTAAACATATGTGCATGCAAAAGGTTTGCATTTAACAATTGATTAAGGTCGATTTTAAATTTGTTCACATGCTCAATATCTGAACCTGTCTGCAAGTAGTGCACAAGATTATATCTCTGCTGCTTAATTTTTATTCAAGAAGAATTAGAGCCTTGGGAAAACAAAAAATCTCTCTTCTTTCCCCGACAAGCCTTAGTAATAAGGCAATTTCACCCATTATAGATTTTGGTACCATGCATAATAAGACACTACAAAATTTCGCTAAATCTGCGATGGACAATTTCTGTCGCAAACTCTTTGTTTTGGTCGCAGAAATAGAAATTGCGACATGCCGGCATTTCCTTCACCTATTAGAGTTACAACATCATTGTTTTCAGAATTCAAATCTTCTTCTTCTTCAAAGTCTGCATTTCCTTCACCTATTAGAGTTACAACATCATTGTTTTCTAAAAAAATACAACTTACGTTGTCGCATTTTTTATAAGTTAAGAACTTTTTGTTAACAAAAATTTAAAAAAAATCCTAGAACCATATCAAATAAACATTTCCTAGAATCATAAATAAAATTCTTAGAATCAAATCAAAATTTCGTATGATAACAATATATGACTTAAAAATGCATATAAAAAAGCATACTCCCTCCGTCCCTGAGTGTTTGTCCACTTTCATTTTTGCACACCATCCAATGCTCTTCTTTAATCCATTTTATCTTGTAATTTGTATATTAAAAAATTATAAAAATTATATATTAATAATCTATATGTTAAGACGAATCAAACAAGATCACACATGACTATTTTTAGGTTTACACATTAAGAGAATTTGATGAGTCAAAGTGCTTAGATGAACAGTTCCAAAAGTCAAAAGTGGACAAACACTCAGGGACGGACCAAGTATGATAAATTTCCTAGAACAAATTTAATCCACTTTTAATATCAAATTTAACAAAAAATAGCAAAAACAAAACAAACTTTAAACACAATACTTTTTTTAATAATTTATAGTAAATCAAATCATTATTATCATACAATCACAAGAAAAAAGTGTCAAATAAATTTCATAATTCAATTGAGGGAAACAATTAAGGTTTTACCTGGGTCCGTGGACGTTGAACGGCGGTTGGGTGGGTGGGGGACCGGCGAACGGCGGACGATGTTCGGCGACAGCGATTCGAAGCTCGGTGGTGGAGGGCAGAGGACGGCGATGGGAGACGATGTGAGACCTGTGCGTTGCGTCGAAATCAGGCGCCTGGTTCAGAGACGAAGTGAGCCCGACTGAGCAAGGGATAAGGTTATATTTTAAACCTGGGACGGATATTACCCCATCGCAGATTCCGTTGCAGGCAATCCATTTAAAAATTGACGGTCAACTGTTTGCAACAGAATACATGTACCGTCGCAGATTTGCGACAGAATATATGATTTCGTCGCAGATTTTACCAAATTTGATATGTTCTTATTTTCGTCGCAAATTCCGTCGCAATTTGTGACGGATTTAATCCGTCACAAAAATTTCGTCGCAATTTGAATTAAATCTTGTAGTGAGAAAGGTAGCATGTGAAAGAATAAAAAGAATATGGTAATAATATGGTACAGTATAATAATAATAATAATTATAATAAACGTAATAATAATAAAGATAAGTTATAGAGTAATAATAATAATCATAATAATAAACATAACAATAATAATAATAATAATAATAATAATAATAATAATAATCGAGTAACAAATTATAGTGGCTTGAAGATTTCGATATGCAACAAACACAATGTTCCCATAAATTGTACGAATAATGCAGTTTACAAAAAGTCGTTTGAAATTTCTAAGCAAAACATTTTGTACCATAAAATAATACAATCTCTATATTCTATTACATATCATAATTTATCATTAAAAATGATTTTATTTTAGTAACGTAAGTATGACCCGTGTAGCGCACGGGTGTGATACTAGTAATCTTATAATTAGTATTAATATCATCATCATCGACAACAGCAACGTCATGTAGGGACCAACTTTTGATCTTCGTTTTTTATCATCATCATCATCAATGTCGTGTACGGACCAACTTTTAATCTTTGTTTTTTATTTTTGTGTAATCAAACTTTTAGTGGGTTTTATTATTACATTTTAATACACATAAAAAAAAATTATGAACCAAAGATTTTATTTTCAAAAAGCTATTGTATATAAAAATTAATGAATAAATTTATAACTCATGTGTAAACGAAGTTTCAATAAAAGTTGTAATTCTCCATATAATGTATATCGGTACACTATTTTGGGTATGATAGAAATTACATATACAGATGGAGAGGCATTGACATTGGCTATAACCTCACACAATTGAACCTGTTTGAGAAAAAATGTACTCTGTGATGTGAGAAATGATAATATTTTCATTTCAAATTAAAAATCTAATATTTCCATTACTTTTTTCCTAAGAAAATTATCTATACAGTGCATCAATCTGGAAATAATTCTATACCCACTTTGTCACGCTTTCAAGTGCATAAGCGATAGAAACGAAATAATCTATCTTCAACAACACGTGCTATTACTTTCTATGAAGGTAACTATACGGCAAATGTCTTTGTGTATTAACTAGCTATACGTATATGATATTATAAACAATGTACTTAAATACTACCTAATTCTTTTTTGTGTATGGTTACAGTGGAATTGGAAAACATTTCTATAGAAATCACTGTATTCTAAGGTCAAATGATAAAGTTGTCTTGAATGACGCATCAAGTGTGATTGCAGCATTGCTTTTGCCTGGGAAGGACACCACACGCGAGATTTCCAATTCCTTTGGCGCTAAGCTAGTGCTCAACATGTGCCATCAAACAAGGGAGCCTGAAAGTAGAACTAATCCATCAAGCAAGTCTAATCGTATGGGATGAAGCATGTATGATGAATAAATTTTCTTTTGAGTTATTGGATCGTACAATAAGAGATGTAATGAGGTTCTCTAATATAATAAAAACTCTATAAATGAATCATTCGAATGGAAAACGATTGTACTTGGAAGTGATTTGTAACAAATTCTTCTTGTTTCACCTAGAGCTTCGAGAGAGGAAATTGTAGGTGCTACAATCAATTCTTCAAAATTGTGGTCGTATTGTAAGGTTTATACGTTGACGAAGATTATGCGATTGCATTATCTACGTCATCTTGCGCAGATATACATACACAAACTTTTTTATTGGATAATCAAAATTGGAGATGGAAAACTTGGACAAGTGAGTGATGGAATAACTGAAATTGAAATTTTACTTGAATTCTTGATTCTAGACATGACTTCTCCCCTCAGGAGTATAATGAACTTCACTTAACCGAACCTATTGGAAGATAAGAAAAGTTATTCTTTTTTCGAGGACAAGGCACTACTAGCACCCACGCTCGAAGTTGTAGAAATGGTAAATGAATTCAATCTATCACGCATTCCCGAAAATGAAATGGTGTACTTGAGTTCTGATTTTTCATGTTAGGAAGATTCAAATGTAGGTGTTGTTAGCGATTGGATAATAGTTAAGTTTTTGAATGAAATCAAATGGTTAAGGATTCCAAACCATAAGTAGTTATAAAAAAAGGGTGTATCAATTATGTTACGTTATTAAGAAACCTTGATAACATATCTAGACTATGTAATTGTACAAGATTAATTATTGACAAGTTGCGAAAGAACGCTATTAGTACTATTATGATTTTGTGAAATCAAGTGGGAAAAAAACTTTACATGCCCCAGATCAATTTGGTAGCATATGATACAAGACTACCCTTGAAGTTCTAGAGAAGACAATTTCTAATAGCATGTTTTGCCATGACTTAACAAAAGTAAAGGTCAAATATTGTCATTTGTTGATTTATTTTTAACCAAGTTAGTGTTTACTCATTGTCAGCTTTATATTATTATTTCGCGAGTGAAGATAAAGATATGATTAAATATATTGGTCCTAGATGATAATGGAAGCCTACAACAACAACAACAACAACCCAGTTAAATCCCACAAGAGTAGGGTCTGGGGAGGGTGTGTGTACGCAGACCTTGCCCCTACTCGAAAGTAGAGAGGCTGTTTCCAAAGAGACCCCCGGCTCAACGTCGAAAGTTGCATTGCTTGACTAACTGCTACTTCATTAATTAAAGAAGCGCAGATAGTTTAGAGATCCATTTTGATTTATTCCATCACACCCCAAAGCCAAAAAATGGTGAAATTTTGGCTCCATCGGAGATGATGGAAAAATGATAATGGAAACCTATGCAACTAAATTAAAAATGTTGTATAGCCTTAAATTGTTATTTTGTACACACATTCAATTCCTCAATAATTATTTATTTCACTTTGGTTTTTTATATATGACATTAAAAATCATGCGAGAAGTATATTTTCTTTATTCCAGAAAAAATAGTACATTAATTTTTTTAGAATCGATAAAAAATTTTGTTCAACCCCGTGCATGGAATACTAGCATTTTGAAATAGAATACTTTATTGGAATTTGGAAAGCACCTGATAACCATTCATTTTTATTTACTTTATATTTACTTATTTTTTTCCTAAAAAAATGGAAGTAGAAAAATGAATTTTTTTAAATGGGAAATGACCATTCTTTGTTTCTCTTGGATTGGACTTTGCGTCAAATGCTTAGTGGGTTGTCGAAGCCCCAAAATAGGCGCCCGCATAATCACGGCCTAAAACCTAATCTCTACCATCACAAATTACCTTGTTCAAAGGAGAAATCGCCCGGGCGCCCCTCGCCGTCCCAAATTACCTGGTGATTACGGAGGTGGTTTTAGATGAGGCAGGGAAAAAGAAGATCCGGCGGCGGTGGTAGGGAGAAATGGATGCTTCGCAGACACATTGAAACATGTAGAAGCAAGTATTCTACCGTCGAGCAGATAGTAGACCATCTCCGTTCTACTTTTTCCAACTACAGCCGGCTTAAGTTGCAGCCATTCAGCAAGCGTGTTGAGGATGTTCTCCAAACCATCAATTCTAGATGCAGCTTGGTAGAAGACAACAGTTGTGCCAGCGAGGATGAAACGAACCGCCCGAGAAAGATGCCAAAGAGAAACGACGTGAACGAGATGCGATTGCAAGACATTGAAGCTCAACATCTTAGGAATGCTCGTAGGAAGCAAGCTACAGGCGATGAATTGTCATCTCATGATGCAGAATCTTCGTCAGAGAGTGAGAGTGACTGTACTCCTACTTCATCCTCATCCATGGATGCTATTTACGGAGAGAAAGTTGAGCCAAAACACGATTTGATGAAGTCCATGCTCCGTGATCAATACAGTGAACAGAAGGGGAAAACGTCCCCTAAATCAAACACTAAGGTAATGGAAGTGGAGGATGTTACTAACAGTGGTAAGGTGAATAAGAAACTTGCGCTAGTGGAAGGAAGGACAACGTTACCATCTTCACCCGCTTTTACCTATGGTAAAAAGGAGCCAGGACTTGGGAGTGACGTTAACAAGCCAAATGTTGGACCAAAGTTTAAAGACCTAGGAGGAATGGGCTCTGTGATAGAGCAATTGAAGATGGAGGTGATGGTTCCATTGTACTGCCCACAACTGTTGAAACATCTAGGAATTAAGCCGATGTCTGGTATTCTCTTTTATGGGCCACCAGGGTGTGGAAAGACAAAGCTAGCTCATGCAATTGCGAATGAGACAGGAGTTCCCTTTTATAAGATTTCTGCTACTGAATTGGTCTCGGGGATTTCAGGTAAAACAAACATTTGTTTTTTTGTTACTCGCTCTGTCCCATTTTGAGTTGCCTGTTGTTGTTTACGATGTTTAACTAAAGTTATTTTTAATTGAATTTATATGAAAATTGGGGTAGAATTAAAAAATAAAATTTATATGTTTAAAAACTATATCGAAAGTTCTACAAAACAAGAGGTGACATGACTATATTCTTTTATCAAATGAGTGATAAATGTGATAAAAGTTTGACTCTTTAAAAAGTAAACGGGCAACTTAAATTGGGATGGAGGGAGTGCTTGTTTTGTTTTGGCAGTTGCATTATATATGAAGTGAATTTTTGGCTCATTAATAAAATTGGCTGATGTCTAAGATAATAATAAGTTAATAACAGTGTCATCCTTTATCTAAGTGTTAGCGTGGAACGATAAGGGCACGCTTGATGTATTTTTAAAGATATATGAGTTGTATTGTGACCATTTACCCAGGGAACCCGATTCGAACAAAGATTTGTTTGGTTTCTGATATAGTGATATTCTTTTAGGAAGGACTGTGATTGTTTCTTTTCTTCAGATTAAACCGGATTGTAGTTTACCTTGCTTTTATAAGTTTATTAGCTGACTTTTGTGCTGAAGTTTTACTTAGAGAATAAATGTTGCTTATTGCAGGAGCATCAGAAGAGAATATACGTGAACTATTCTCAAAAGCATACAGGACGGCACCATCTATTGTATTTATTGACGAGATCGATTCCATTGCTTCAAAAAGAGAAAATGTGCAGAGGGATATGGAACGCCGAATTGTAACACAATTGATGACTTGCATGGATGAATCACATACAACTGTGGAGCGTACAGATGGGAATTCTTCTTCTCAACACTCAGATGGCAGACATGGAAATGCAATGCCAGCAGATGAAAAATCCAACTATGTTTTAGTTATTGGTGCTACAAACAGACCCGACTCCATTGACCCTGCATTGAGGAGGCCTGGACGATTTGATCGTGAGATTGTTTTAGGTGTTCCAGATGAGAATGCTCGGTTTGACATTTTGTCTGTGCTGACATGTAATCTTAGAGTCAAAGGTGCTTTTGATCTCAGAAAGATAGCAAGGTTCACTGCAGGATTTGTTGGAGCTGATTTGGTTGCATTGACTAATATGGCTGGTAACATCGCAATGAAGAGAATTATAGACCAGAGAAAGACTGAGCTCTCTGGAATACCTGTAGATAGTGAACAAAATGAAGAGTGGTGGAAGGAACCATGGTCTCCTGAAGAGATGGAAGAAATTGGCATTACCATGGCTGATTTCGAGGTGTTTAATGAGTTCAGTTCATCAATCATGTGTCAATTGATTAATTTCTTCATCCATATGGTCTTGCTCATAAAAATTGGCATGTTTGTTTTTAGCTTTTACAATATTCCCATTCCGGATATTTATCTTCTGATAATGCACCCACCTCCCTTTTAAATCCTCGAATTCTTGATACTTTCTTTTTTAAGTGGGCTTAGATGTCTTATCTATAGCCTGATTGGTTGCAGGGAGCAGTTAAAAGGGTTCAACCTTCTTCTAGAAGAGAGGGATTTTCTGCCATTCCAAATGTTAAATGGGAAGATGTTGGAGGGCTTGGATGGTTGAGGGTGGAGTTTGACCGTTGCATTGTTAGACGTATTAAGTATCCCGAAGTTTATGAGGTAATCATATGTATTAATTTTCATTCATTTCACGAGGTTGACATGTGCATTGTTCTTCATGCCTTCATACAACCATTCCTGAAGTTCCCCCCTCTTTTATGTCCTGCACCACATCCCCTGAGCCTGATGCAACTTGTTCTCACTAAGCTCCATATATGTTGGGTTTTTGTGTCTTTTGATTATTGTACTTTACTACGTTTTTTGGGATAACCTGTAAATAATACGGAGTAATATAGAAACCTAATAGAGAATATACATGTGTAGGACAAGCATCTCTAAACAATCACAGCCAACACGGCGTACATCAGAAATAAATGGTGCAATGAGGATAAAGTCATAAAGTTTATAAACTTTATTCACCCACACTTGCACCTTAGCAATGATACTACAAACATCAAATGAAAGACTATCAAAGTGAAGAGTCTTCCAAATTGTGAAAACAATGATGACAAAGGCTAGTTGAGCTGCACTCTTCCCATAGTTATGAAAGGCAAGCGCCATGCTCGCCTATGGCGCTGTGGCGAGGGTATGGCACCTGAAATAGGCTAGGCATGGCGATGTGCTTGAGGCGTGTAATGGCGTTCGCCGTTCTCGCTGGAACGTATGGTGAATGGCATTCACAATTCCCGCCTTTCAGATATCGGTCAATCTTTTTCACTGTTCTGCCTTAATCGAGTAATTAAATTGGGCTTGAGCCCATTTGTAATTAAATGATCTGATCTATTACCTTAAGTTGATTGTAATCCCTGCTCGTCTCGTGTCAATTGCCATTCCGGTCTTCCACTCTCGATCGTCTTTTCCAATCTTCCATCGATTCACCTTCCCAACTTCGACACTGCTCCAATCACAGGTTCCAGAGTCGCAAGACCCGCAACTTCCAAGCGTTGCACCTCCCTGTGTCGATTCTCCTCCAACACTCCAGTAGACAGCACAGCAACATCAGGCCACAAAAGTTCAGGATATTATTCTTAATTAGTTTTTTTAATTTGTGTTTTATTCAATTAATTAATATTAATAGTTACTATTATACTTTCAATTTGTGCATTATTCTTTAAATTTAGAAAAATAATGATTTTTTCTTTTACAATACTCCCTCCGTCCAGTAATGATGTTCCCAGTTTGACTTTTATTCATTTTTAAGGAGTGTTGACTTAAGAATGAAAATGTCTAAAATACCCTTCTTATTTTCTTTGATTTGCCACTTGAACCACTACCCCAACCCTAGCTCCCTGAACTACCACCCAGCCACCATTGTTGGCCTCCGCCACCCCCTGCCGCCCGAGCCCCCACTGCTGACCGCCACCTCTGCCCTTACACCATCACCGTCAACCCTAACAACAATCGTCGCCGCCCCAACATCTCTGCCAGACCCAATCACCATTGCACCACGCCCACCACCACCAATCGCACCATCATCCCCAGCTACTACCATAGCCACTGTTGGGAGAAAGAGAAAAAGGAAGGGGGAAGACGAGAAGAAGAAGATTAATCATAGATCTCCGCTGATCCACCACCATCCCAACTCTCACGACCGCCATCTGTTACCACATCGCCGCAGAGAAGAAGCAGCAGAGAGAGAATAGAGGGAGTAGATCTTTCAGAGAAAAGAGAGAGAAAGAAAATAAAAAAAAGATCGGATAAAGGACATGAAGCAAGATGAGAGAAGAAGAAAAGGTGGAAGATGAAGGGAGAAGGGGGAAACACAAGGTTGAGAGAGAGAGATCGGATGAAGGGGGAAACACAAGCTGACAAAAAAGGAACGGAGAAAAAAGACAAAAGAAAAGAAATTTAATGAGGGGTATTTTTGGAAGAAATGTAATAAAAAAGTAGAATGAGAACATAATTTCCGGACGAAAAAAAGAGTAGAATGGGAACATCATTCCCGGACGGAGGGAGTATTATTTATTGTGATTTTTGTTTTCCTTTGACAATTATATATTGTTTAAGACTTTGATATGCCCATAGTTGTGAATGGTGAATAGCGAGTGGTGGGCGAGAGGTTATTTTTTATGGCGAAAAGCGTGGCGAGCGGCGGGCGGTCAAATGGCGAACATTATATAAATAAATAAATATAATATACATATATATAATTATATACGGAGTATATAATTATATATATATATGTATATATATATGTATATGTATATATATATAATTATATATATATGTATGTATGTATGTATATATATATATATAATTATATATATATAATTATATATATATATTTACATATATACATAATGATATATAACACAATAAAAAACAATAAAGAAATATAGGTTGATTGCATTGAGAAATTATAATAATCATCATTAGAAATTATATGGGTTAAAAAAACATAATAAAATAAATAAATTAAAAAATATAAGAATAAAATTGGGGACTTGCGCTTAAGAGGGGTGTGACCTGGTGTGTCGCGCAGTTGCGTAGCCCAAGGAAAAAAATTCTGATAAAAAAAAGTTCTGCTGAGAGCCCGAGATCTGAAGTGCTATGATGTCTAGAACCACTTGCGCTGAAGATGAAGTGATATATATATCTGGGAGCAGGCCCGAAGACCGTCCGTAGCCCGCCAGGGGAAAGACGGATCAGGGGAATAAAGCCCAAGTGTGATGACATTAATTGGGTTGAAACTTCTCCATTTTCCTGTCTTAGAACCCAACCCAACACCATGGTTGTCCTACACCCACCCTAGGCTGAGCCCACACTCCCATACCTTCCCTAAACATCCAAAATATTTCCTTTTCAAAATAAAGTTTTTCCTACTCTTATTTTAGCCATGGCCGAAAATAAGAGTGTATAAACCAAAACCTTTTTGTTTGTTGTTATTTTCCTTCTTTTAAGCCTTTTAATAAACCAGTAAAACCCTCTCTTCCTTCCTTTCATTCCCTGGCCAAATAAACCTCACAATCCCAACACAACACCCACAAAGAGCCAAAACCATGACCCACCTCCAGCCCCTACTTCCTGCCCATGTTTTCCCTCACAGTAACCCAAAGCCATAACTCCAAAATACCCATAAATAGTACCCAGCCCTGTCCCCTTTTAATGACCAAAAACAACCCCTCTTTTATTCCCCAACATTGACCAACCATTGTCCCCCTTGTGTCTCCCACCTAGGCTGAATAAACAATAACTAAAGGACAAAAGACTTTTGTGAGTTTATTGACACTCCACCCACCAAATTAGTCCCCACATACCTTCCATGAATGACCCAATATAAGGCCAATAAAACCAACCCCTTTGTCCCCCATTCATAGTTATCACGGCGCCAAGGCGAGGCGCGGCGCCAATGTATCGCCATGACGCCTAGACGCCTAGGCGAGCGCCTAGGCGACAAATAATATATATATATATATATAAAATATTATATTATATTATATTATATTATATGTTTTTTCAGAAATAGAAAATAAAAAATAAAATATGAAAACACTGATAGAAGACATCTTCTAATTACAGAAAATATATAGTAAAACATAACGCATATAGGGTTAATTTTAAAGGAAAATATGAAGTCCTAGTGGCTGGGAATTTAAGAGAAGCTGAAAAGCCTAAATACAAAGTCGTACTGGAATAGTCATACGGGAATAGTGCTAGTCGCTAAGAATTCCGTCAAAATTGAAGGGTCGGGTCGGGTCGGCTAGCATCCTAATTCTCGGCTCTCTCGCATCTGATCCGACAAGATCGCAAACAATAAGTCGATCGTAATTCCCAGGCTGGATTTGCGAAGTCAAGAAGGAAGTGAGGCAGACAGAACAACGACCCAATTCAGCTCCAGAGAAGGACATCTAAGATCAATTGGGCTAGGAATTTTTTTTATTTCACGGCGTAAGTCGCCCCAGGCGTACCGACTGGACGTCTAGGTGTCTCTGCGGCGTCGACTAGGCGAGCTCCGAAAATTAAGTCGAGTCGAAGGAGCATGGCGAGAAAAAAGTTCCGACTGGACGCCTAGGCGACGCCGTAATAACTATGCCCCCATTATTTCCCAAGAATCATCACTTATTTCCTTGTGATTTTCTTCACTAAAGGACGGGCCACCAGCCATGAAAATCAAAGACCAAATCCCTGATTTCATTCCATTAAGAAAACATAAACAAATGGATATTATTCTTGTGATTTGTGAGTGGATGTTTCTGGGAAGTTTCCCCCCTATGTGTGTGTATTTATTTCGGCCTNATTGTAATTCCATTTTCCATTTAGTAATACACTTGTTGTGTTTGCTATTTAAATTCCTAAATCTATATCTTAAGAGTGGTTATCTTAAGTGTGAGTTTTAGGTTCTAGATATTTAATTAAGTGTGTTATATCTTAATTAAGTTCTAGACTTAACCCCAAGTTAAGATAAGAGTGTGTAATATCTCTTAAACACCAACTTGGTTTATCCCTTCATTTTAGCTCTTCCCATTTCATATCTCTCCATTTCTTCTTCTTAAACTTAATTCTTTTCTTTCATCCAAAAATACCAAAAAGAACTCCTCCTGCATATATCACCATTTCACCCAGGCCTCTTCGAACATATCTCCTGCATTTTCCTTTGCATTCTCAAGCCAAGAGAACACCCATACCTCCCCTTTTCATCCCTCACCAACTCGGCCTATAACACTGCCCATTCATTTCCTTTACCAATTCCTCATCAACTTTCCAACTTGATAAGACCCCCGGATCACCCCTAACATGAAGAGTCTGCGAAGGACTCTGGAGAAGTTTATCGATCATTAATTAGGTCAAACACCCAAGGCGTGGATGGCGCACGCCATTCGCCAAACACCCAGGCGGCCATGGCGACCGCCAATGGCGCGCCTCACGTAAATCGCCACGCCACTGTGAAGACTGGCGGAATATGGTCGCCACAAAGCCTTTAGCGCCATAAGCGTAAAAAGCGCTCGCCATTCACAACTATGGATATGCCATGCATTATACACACACACACACACTTTTTGTTTGTTCACCATTTGACCCCCCCGCCACTCACCACGCCTCTCGCCACAAAAAAGGTCCTCTCGCCCGCCACTCGCCACATGCCTTTCTTAACTATGACCCTTCCTAGCCATGGGCATATGGTGATCCTTTCATAGCCATCTAACTGTCTTACTGTCCTCTCCAAAATAGATAGTTGTCTATCTAGTATCTATGGCCAACCAATTCTGAAAAGCTCCCCAAAAATCTGCTATGATACTGGGAAAAGGAAGAACAAATGGGACATGTTCTCTGTTTCAGCTCCGCATAGCGTGCAATCCCTCAAAATATCAAGAAAGACTAAAGCCTCCTTCGTAGGCAGCCTTTTCTGAAAAGCAAGCCAAGTGTAAATGAGAATTTCGGAGGAATGTACCCCTGCCAAGTGAAATCTATCCACGGTTTGTGACTCCCTTTGCATTGTAAAAGAGCATAGACCGGTGTTGAGGCCAGCACTGGTACACACCCGGCTAAGTCCAGTATCAATGGTAGACATCCCTCCAAGAGCTCATCACGAATCTCTGCAAGCTTATGAAAAGGTGTGAGTCCCAGGCATGTGGAGTTCATTCCCACACTGATCATCTCCAGAGATAAACCACATGCACCCATTTAATCCAGAGGGTGTCCTTGACATGGATGTTTGGTGTTTGCATTACGAGTTTGTGTCATCACCACGCACCCGCAAGGGAATTGCATTACGAGTTTGGTGGTTCTTCACAAAAGCATGAAACTATCTTGTGTTTTTGTCCCCATCCACAACAAAATCACATTCAGCCTTCTGCTGGTAGAATAGTTTTTCCGCGTCTAACAGAAATTTAGCCTCCTTGTGTTTGGCTGCCACAGCCACGACAAAAGCTGTGTTGCTATTCGTCTTTGTCTGTAGAGGCTTTGGCCAAAATATGTCCAAACTCACGCCTATTCAAATCCTTTAGGGGGGCTTCAAGCACTTAAGTTTCGTGCATGACTGGAATTGCCTCTTCCCATCCACCCGCTATGTCCAAACATTACTCACAATAGCATTAAAACTCATATGTTGAAGCATCATGTTGAAAAGGATTTGGCACCCTCTGCCACCGTGCTAAAGAGTTAGAGGAGCACCAGACAGCAGTTGTCTGATAATACACACATATCCATAAATTCAACTCAGTAGTAGAGCCCCATCTTTGTCCTTTCGTGGTTGATAAGTGCCCTATCCAGTTTAGCCCATTTGCTCTCCTGGTCAAAAGAGGCCAATTGACGGATTATCATCCAACCCATTAGCTACTCGTTAAACCCAAATGCAGCTCACCCTCCCCCCCAAATTACACACACAATTGAAATCACCCATGATGGCACATGGCTTATCCACTTGTCTTGCAATATGATTAAGGGCTTGTTCACTTCACCTGATCTGAATGATTTGGATATGATTGGAATAAGTTCTGATCTGATTTGAATGTAGTCATATTTAAAGCTAATTCTGATTTGATTTGGTCTGATCTGAATTGATACCAATAAGAAAAAATAAAAAGTAATAAGAATAAGTTGAAGAGAACATGCTCAAAGCCTAGCAAACAACCGTCTCACACCAATACTGTACCAGCCATAAACAAAAGTAATAGAAAAGCATTTTTGGGTAACAAAACATCTCACATCCCAATGCACAAACTCTTCATTAACCTCCAAAACATTGCACTAAACAAAGGTGGGGTCCCAAAAAATAGCAATCCTCCACCTGGAATAAGGTCAGAATTCGTTTGCAAGGTACCATCCCAAGAGTTTATTACACAAAAAATGCTCCATAGTAGCCCCTGCCGTAGCCCCCACCATACACAACATTTTGACCTCCTGAGTGTTCACCAACCCCATGAGCATTATCCCATGGTTGTTTGTTCTTCTCTTGTCTATGTTGTTTTTCATTCCCACCACCCATGATATTCATGTCTTCATTTGCAGTGAGGGACACTCTGCTTGGCAGCAGTGCTGGTTCCAGCCTCACCACTGGCAGCAAGGCTGGTCTCCTTTTATATGGCACAGACTGCTCGCCCGCCTTGTTAGCCTCCTATGGGATGTCACTGGCAACATTGGCAGTGGGAGTAGCCATGGTCTTTGCCAGCTCTCTCCTCTCGAAATTCCTTCATATGAATCTCGTGTAGCACCTTGCAATCAAAGGGGGTATGGCCAAAACACTTGCAGTGATAGCACAAGGCATGGTCTCGTACACAGCATGTTGTGTATAACTCTTCCCTTTAAACCCTACTCGAAAAGACAAAACAGGCTTCTTAGAAACATCAATTTTAACCAAAACCCAACAGTAGCTAAGCTTCATCGGTCTTTAGTAACAACATCAGAATACAGAGGGGTGCCCAGTTTGGAGGAATTGTGTGCCAGCCCCTCCCTAGACCAAAGCTGCAGGGGAGCATCCAGAAATTCCCCGACGGGAACAGTCATTAAGGCTTCAAAGTCATTACAAAAGACCCCAGGAAGGACCCTGAGGACGAGTTCTTTTTCATAGAGTTTATGGGGCCATTAGCTAACACATAACTCCTATCCTCGTCTAACGTCAATAGAGACCAGCCTTTATGGTGTGGAATAAGCTTGTAGCCTGTAGGGAACACACCATGAAACCATCAAGTCATCCACAGCCTTCAACCCTGGGAATCTGCCTGTGAAGCAACCAACAAGATAGAAGCCTCGCTCCTCTTCATTGGGCTTAACAATTTCGTTCAGAATCTCAACTTTTTCTCCAACCTCCACTTTGAACAATTGAAGCCCCTGAGACCTGTCTCTATTGGTGCATAAGAGACTAGCATAGGACGGTTTTGGTTGTGGTTCAGAGATTACCTCAAACACTTGGTGGGCTGACTCAGCCTCCCTCACCAAATCTTTTTTACAGCTCCTTTGGATCACTGGGAATAGCTGAAGAAGAGGATGCCTCAACAGACACGACCTCCACCCATAGTTATCACGTCGCCAAGGCGAGTCGCGGCGCCAGTGTACCGCCATGACGCCTAGGCGTCTAGGCGCCCGCCTAGGCGACTATAAGGCGACTAGTAGTAAATGATAATTGCTATACATACACTAATATAAATATATCACATAATATGATGTAGATAAAGTTTAAATTTCAAATTTCAAAAATTTAACATCCAAATGATAGAAATTATGTCACAACAAAGTCTCAAAAACCATCAAGAAAAGTAGAATTGAAAAAGTCATTGCTTGACAACAAAGTCTCAAAAATCTTCAAGACACGTTGAATCAAAAACGTCATTGCTTGCATTTTGGGCACTATGATGAGGGGATGGTGGTGCTTGGCCAAAGTCATCTTCGACATCTTCATCATCATTTGGCAACATGTCTGCCTCACCATGACCATCACCATCTTGAGATTCTTGAGCAGGCAATGGTGTTCCGGAAGTAGACCTTCTTTGGCGTTGATAAGTTGCTACACTAGAACTTGCACCTTGATTAGCTTCATTAGTACAACCTCTCCTCGGGGCATTACGGCCTTCAAGATTGGTAGAAGCACCCATAGCTTCATCAACTGTAGTCCAGAGAAGATCTTGGCCTGGATGAACAACTTCATTACTAACCCATTCGTTATCCCACTGAAAATCCTCATAAATCAAAGGGTTAAAATCAGTTCCCTGTTCTTGGCGCTTCTGAAATCTTGTTGCAATCCTACGATTATACTTGATGAATACCAAGTCATTCAACCTCTTATGCTCCAATCGATTTCTTTTCTTGCTGTGAATCTAAATAAATTAAAAAAAATCACATGCTAGTTAATTTTTATGTTTAAAGTTTAAGGTTTTACTAGACTATCAACATTACTTAGCTTACGTGTTCAAATGTGCTCCAATTGCGTTCACATCCAGAAGAAGTGCAACATAGTCCAACGATACGCTTTGCAAGAGTTTGGAGCTCTATAGTAAAGCCACCAAATGCATCCCACCAATCAACTACAACCCATGATAAAAGCAGTTAGTGTTATAATAATAGTATTCTACATTGAAATTTAATGATGCACTTACTTGGGCTCTTTGTCTTTTGTTGGTTAATTGCAAGTTGTTTTGAAAAACTCCCTCGCAATTTGTCATATTGAGTGACCTGATCCATTATTTTTCCTTGCAAAGACTCATCAGGGATCATCTTCTCCAGCACATCATTGAACATCATTCTATGATGAGAAGCCGTTATTGCATCTTTTTTCTTAAGATCAAAATATTTCGACGGATTTAAAAATAAAGCCGCCGAATATAAATTCACTCCCATCTGGTCTTCCCACCTATTCTCAATGATCTCCATGACTTTTCTCAATTTTGTTGGCTTAGCTTGTAAAGCATGTTTGATTTTGCTTTTAGCTAGATCCATAGCCAACAAAAGTTCTGGCATAGCGGGCTTTTCATCAGCATCAACAATCCTCAACACCAACAACAATGGGTGTGTTGCCCGCAAAGAATCCTCCACCGTCACCCAAAAACTGGAAGAAAAAATAATGTCACTTACTCTTTTCCCCGCCTCTGTCGCTGATAGTCTAGATCGGCTCCAATCTTCACAAGCAAATAACATTTTCAACGCATCTTTAAATTTATGAAGACATTGCAAAGTGAGAAAAGCAGTTGCAAATCTAGTAATTCCAGGTCTCACAAGGTCTCTACCATTTGTCTTCTCCCGCATCGCATGCAAAATCTTTCCATGACGATAGATGAAAGTCGTGATACACTTAGCTCTTCCAATTGTAGACTTGAAGTCGGAAAGCTTGCCAATATCTTCCAACATAAGATCAATACAATGCGCTGCACAAGGAGTCCAAAATAATGTGGGTATTCTCTCTTGTAGTACCTTGCCCGCCGCTTTATAATTGGAGCCATTATCCGTCACAACTTGAACAACCCTATCCTTACCAATTTCTTCAATCTTCTTCTCCAATAAACCGGCTAGCAAATTGGCATCTTGGGATTCACTCGAAGCATCAACAGACTCCAAGAAAAATGTGCCCTCTGGACTGTTCACAAGAAAATTTATCAAATGACGATTTTTTGTATCCGTCCATCCATCTGACATTAGCGTACACCCATGCTCGTTCCAGGAAATTTCATGCTTTTCTTTAAGTTTTTCCGTCTCCTTTTTGGCCTTCTCAAGAAGGGGAACACGCAACTCATGAAAACTTGGCGGTTTAAGGCCTGGTCCATATTGCCCTATGGACTCGACCATAACTTCATAACTCCTTGAATTAGCCGCATTGAAAGAGATATTGTTCTCAAAAAAGAAATCAGCAATATGCATTAATACCCGTTCCCTTTCTTCCTTGCTCCTTGTTGTGCTCTCTATGGTTGATTGATAAGCTCCCTTGGTGTGCCTTTCATCCACAACTTCTTCTGGAGTCTTCCTTAGCATCGAAGCAACAGACTTGGTTTGTTTTGGTGCCTTTTCCTGTGATTCAAAAAATCTAGAAACTGACTGTTTCCTTTTTGAAGCTGTCCCAGAACTTGGATGAGAAGTGGCACTTGTAGATGACGGTGGTTCCAGATGTGTTGCTGCTTCTTCAAGGGTTTCATTGGTAGGAACTTGTAGAAGTTTGGAGTAGCGTCCGAAGGCACTTCAAAAAACGTATATACGAGAGTAGAGGGATTGTTAAAGACCGCACCAAAACCCTGTAGGCCAATGTAGAGGTATAGGTTGCCGATTCACAACAAAGTTAGAGAAATAGGGTCTTACGTAAGAAAAGGGCGTTTCATACGTAAGTTGGTTTAGATATAAGCAGTGCTCTGGCCTGAAACCATATTTCCATCCTGGGTCGTTTGATTTGGCCTTTCGTTTTGGGTCGTTTGGATCAATGACTTCATTGTTTGAGCCGATCTGTTCTGCCATGGTATTGGAGCCGATCTGACGTAAGTCGTCCTGGCTTCCGAATTCAACAAGAACGTGAGGCGACGACCGAGAAATGCCCAATTCCGCTCCAGAGAACAGCGACGATCGAGAGATTGAGAGAAGTGACGATTGGATACGATCGAGAGATTGAGAGAAGTGACGATTGGATTATTGAGGTAGGTTTGATATTTTAAAATCAATTGGGCTTGAGATAAGTTATTTTAAAAAAATAATTGGGCTGGACATCTAAAATCAATTGGGCTAGGAATTTTTTTATTATACGGCGTAAGTCGTCCAGACGTAGCGACTGGACGTCTAGGCGTCCCTGTGGCGACGACTAGGCGAGCTCCGGAAAATAAGTCGAGTCGAAGGAGCATGGCGAGAAAAAAGATCCGACTGGACGCCTAGGCGACGCCTAGGCGACGCCGTGATAACTATGCCTCCACCTCCGTTGTTACATCCTTCACCTCAATAGACACAACCTCATTGCGCATAAACTTCAATGTAGCACCTCCAACCTTGGGATTGGGGTTAGGATTCACACCAGTCTTCTTCTGACCCTTCCCCAGACCCCCGAATTCTCAAAAATCAGCCAAATTGTACAATTCCAAAGAGTATGTGATGCGGAAAAAAGAGACGATGAAGATTGTTAAAGATTTGAGGTCGATCCTGTTGGGCGAATTGAGTGTGGAGGCTCGACCAAGAAGGGCAGCCGGCCCTAGTCTTGGTTCGACCCATATGGCAGTAAATTAGGTTTTTAATTTAGCCGGCCCTAATTCTCTATGTGGGCTTGGGCCTAACTTGGGGATTAAGTTTTCAACCCTAGTTTAGTCTTCATAAATAGGGATCTCTGTACTTGTAATTCGGTGAGCACCTGGATAATAAAAACCCTAGTTGCAAAGTGGATTAGGTCAGCCAACCGAACCACTATAAATCTTGTGTTCCGTTTTCTTCGTTTTGATTTCTGTTTTGTGTGTGTTCTTGTTTGGTTATTGTGGTTTGCTATTCATAGATACCCCAACAGATCCGTGAACAAATCAACAAGAACAAGAGCCGGCAATGGAGGTCGCACTCTCTTCATGTGTGATGTGCGATTCTCCCTAGAAAATGTGCGGGTTATTATTAATCTACTTTTCACCATCATTGATTGAAGCATAGTTGTTAATGGCGAGCGCCATTTGCGCTTATGGTACCAAAGGCGCTGTGGCGAGGTCTTTCCGCCAAACCTAGAAGGGGCGAGGTGTTTTATGTTAGGCGCACCGTGGCGGTCGCCATTCACGCCTGGATTTGTGCCTAGAAGCGTGCACCATCTTCGCTCTAGGTTTGGAACAACGCAGAAGTAGGATCTTACGTCTGGGATCCTCCGCTGAAGCTTAGGATCGCTAGATCTAAGCGATCCTACGGGCTACAAGAGTGGGTAACCTAAATCCGTAACTCTTCTCTTTTTTTTTCTTTTTTTCTTTTGTTTTCTGTTTTTTAATTTACTTAATAATCTGTACTGTTACCTATTGCCCTAGATCCTACTACACACACATGTACTCCGTATTTAACTTTGTCAACTATAATATTTTGATCATTGTTATTATTAGTTTTAATAGTGATAATATTCCGCCCGCCACTCGCCATAAAAAAGGTCCTCTCGCCCGCCACTCGCCATTAATAACTATGGATTGAAGTTTTGCTGTTAAATGGTGACTCTGTAGTTCTACAGGATATGGTGAATGACATTGGTCTTAATGAGTGCTAACTCTTGCACAATAGTTTTTATCCTTTTCATTCAGATTGTTCAAAGGTTTTAGGTTTTTTTTTGGAGAGGTAGGTAATCTAAGGCCAATACAAACAGGCAGATTTGTTCATTTTGGTTGTGTATTTTTAGCTTTCAACTTTCTGTATCAATAGTCATAGTGTGATCAAATAAGCATTATATTATTTTTGTTACTCCCTCCGTCCCTGAGTATTTGTCCACTTTTGACTTTTTTGGGTCAAAATTGGTAAAACTTTGACCACAAATTAAATAAAAACGATATTAGATATAAATACAAAAAAAACTTTATTAGATTCATTTTATAAAATATTGTCAAAATTTTATTTTATCTAATTGATATACAATATATATTTTATTTAATTATTGATCAAAGATTAAAAATAGTTGACTACAAAAAGTCAAAACTGAACAATTACTTAGGGACGGAGGTAGTATGTACATATGTGTCTTGATTATTCATGTCATTCATAGTAAGACGGATATTTGTCAAACTATGTGATGATAGTGTGCTAAGATCTGCATCAAAACTCATCCATCTTTAAATGCATCACTTTATGATTTTCTTACTTGCTATTAAGCTTTATTAGTTGATCGTAATCTGTGCAGTGCTACTTGGGTTATTTAATTACATGTACTTCCTTTATTCTTTAATTTTGACTAATTTTTTATATGCACCTACTCACCTAGACTATTAAGTGGGGTATGCCTCTTTACAATATCTTATATTCCAGGGGTTTGGAGTGGACTTTGATACAGGATTCTTGCTCTATGGTCCACCGGGTTGTGGGAAAACATTGATTGCGAAGGCTGTTGCTAATGAAGCTGGAGCAAATTTCATACATGTTAAGGTTACTACTCTCTTTATTCTAGTTTCTTAAGTCTAGATTAATCAACATGTTTCATTTTTTTTCTAAGAAATTGTCCATATTTCTAGGGTCCAGAGCTTCTAAGCAAGTATGTTGGTGAAGGAGAATCTAATATCAGAACATTATTCAACCGTGCAAGGACATGTTCACCATGCATAATTTTCTTTGATGAGGTGCTTATTACTCCTTATTCCCTAAGTGCGTGTTTGGTGAGCTAAACAGATATGGGTATCCAAATCTCTGATATCAAGTTCCTAAATTTAATGTTTGGTGATTAAAAAAAGATTTCTACCCTCAACTTTGGAGATATGGAAACCCCGTCCAAGGATATCAAAAGAACAAATTCAATCGGTTTAAGAATCAGCATGAAGCACTTTGTCGCCAAGCGTACTATTCTTCTTCACCCAAGCACTAAGCATCTTGTGTATGGGTCTTATTCGTCTCCAAATTTGTTGTCTTCACCGTTTGGCTCTGCACTGGCAAAGTTGTCTGCAGGTGTCCTGATGGTGCGCTGGTGAAAATCCAACTTACTGGATCTGGTTTTGCACCGGTAGAGATGAATAAGGATTTCTTTTTTTCTTTTCACACCGTCTGATGGTTCTCTTCCGTCTATGTTGTGATCTTGTCCACCGAGAGCCAATTTTAGGGTAAAAATAACATCTTCAGTTTTATCTTCCTTCCAATCACATCTCAATTCTCGACCAGAGAAAAATGGCAAAAAGTCTCAAAGATGATTTTCATACTGACAGGTCTTTCATCGTCCTCGACCTTGTCTCTAATGGCATAGATCCAACAGACTTGGTCTTTGAATTGTTTTTTACTTACAAAACTATAAAAAGTGCTAATTTCAGTCCAGATCACAGTAGCGATAGAGATTTGGTTTATTTCAATTTTCTCCACTTTTCATTCAGATATCAGAATTCATTTCTCCAAACACCCACTTCATTAGCAATTTTTCTTTTTCCAACTACCATTTTTAATTTTACTATCTTCATACATTGTTTTCCAGGAATATGTTCTCTTACAAATTTTTTATCCTAGGAATATGGTCTACTACAGTCTCTATCCCACTATTTTTGGGACATTGGATAGTGGTACGGAAGTTAAGAAAAGAAACTGTGTGGTTGTCATTTATTTTAAAAATTAAGAATGAATGTGAACCACATAAACATGACCAAAAATAGTGGGTTAGACAGAAAAGGTAATACAGGACAAATAGGACGGAGGGAGTATGTGTTATGTATTAGAATTCTTGGCATCACATGAAAAAATTAAAAGGAGTTCTACTGCTTTGTTTTCTTAAAGGTAGGGGGGGCTTCCAACAACAAGACCAATCTAGCGTCTAATATATGGGATACTAGATTTAAATCTATAGAAATAATCTATCCTTTATACTTCCCTTTTAGAGATAAGTCTGCATCCTTATATCCTGTTCTCATAATGTGGGTGACAGATGGATCACAAAAATTCCAAGTAATGAACTTAACAAATGCCTCAATGGAAATAAATACTAGCTTTTGTTTTTTTAAGGAAGCACTCAAAATAATTGGAAATGAATCATAAACCTCCCCCCTGATCTGAGTTGAATACTAGGCATAGACTGCACCTTTTAATATGACTTTTCAACAGTGTGCTGAGGATCTGCATTTCTTGTTGATGCTCTTTAGTGTCCCAGTATTACTTGATGTGCATGTAGGTGTCTAGTAATGTATTACACAATTCTTTATTGTGGGGTATCAACATGTACTTTTCTCTTGTAATTTTATTTTAGGTGGATGCTTTGACAACTGATCGTAGTAAAGAAGGGAGTCATGTTATAGAGCGGATGTTGAACCAGGTTGTTTTGTTAGTCATGAAAGCATCTTTGTATGATTTACACCGAGACTAATATCATGCCATTTTTCTATTTGTTGCAGTTACTGATAGAGTTAGATGGTGCAGAGCAGCGGAGTGGTGTTTATGTAATTGGAGCAACAAATAGGTTCAGATCTGTGTTTTAGATGTTTGGGGTGTTTTTGCTGATAGCTGCAAGATAACTCATCCTCTTTACACTTACTATTATTATTGTACTGACAGGCCGGATGAAATAGACAGGGCTCTGCTACGACCTGGAAGGTTTGGAAAGCTTCTCTATGTCCCACTGCCAAGTCCAGAGCAGCGAGGGCTCATTTTAAAAGCTCTAGGAAGAAATAAATCTATTGATCCCAGTACAGACTTAGCTGCCTTGGGAAGAGATGACTCTTGTAACAATCTAAGTGGAGCTGACCTCTCCGATCTGGTTTGTTCATCTTTTCATGATATTTCCCGCATTTGTTATTATTTGCCCAATTTAAATGGAACTAGCTTTTATAATGAAACATCCTAATTTCCTGCTTTTAATTAATTCCTTATTTAACATTTTTTTAATTTAAAAAAAATAACAACAATAGATGTTTGAAGCTTCTATGGCTGCTGTTGATGAGAAGTTTGAGTCGGGAAACGTGAGCATGGATGGGACATCAATTTCTATTAAAGATGCTCATTTCAAATTGGCTCTAAAAAAAGTTTCTCCCTCAGTTTCAGATGAGGTATGGGAGGCTCTGCATTTATCGTTTCTTCAGTATTTCTCTCTTTTTTCCATCCCAAAAGGATCATCCCACCTAAAAATGGCATGAATTTTAAGAGTATATTAAAAAGTGTGTTGAAATATATTTATTGGGGAAATGACTATTTGACTAAAGGAAAATTCTTCTGTGGACCCATGGTAGTCAAAATCGCGACGTACGATTCTACGAGTCCAGGGATCACCAGCAACTTTCCGATCTAACTCGCCTCCAGAATCGCGATGGTCAATAGGGTCGGGCGGATCGTCTATCCGGATCGTGAAATCGTACGATCGCAATAGATCGGCGATTTAACGCAGTGTCGCTTCAAAATCCCAATCTAATCGCAACTTTGAATTTTGGAAATTTGAATCTGAACCGTCTGTCGCGACTCCCAAAGACCAAAACTCAGCTTCCCCAATTCCAGTCGCGACTCCCTTCCAATTCCAGGCTATTATTTATCTGCTTTTATTTACCCTTATTTATTTGCAATATTTATCTGCCGATCATTTATCTCTGCTTCTAGCCTTCCCTTTCTGCTTCGGTGCTTCCTTCTGCTTCTACTCGAAGCCTTCTCTTTTCAATTAGACAATTACAATGCCAATTCAGGATTATAATTTTAGCATTGATAATTATGTTTTAGATGTTTTAGATGTTTAAGGATAAAGTTTTAAGTCATTTGTGATCCAACTTGAACTTGTGTTATGTTTTATTAAAATTTAATTAAAACATACATATATATATATATATATATGTATGTATGTATGTATGTATGTATGTATGTATGTATGTATGTATGTATGTATGTATGTATGTATAAGTGTGTGTGTGTATGTCTATATATGTCTATATATATATATATATATATATATATATATATATATATATATATATACTCCCTTCGTCCAAAATTAAAGTTCCCATTTTGACTTGGCACGGAGTTCAATAAAACTTAAAATTTGCTTTGACTTTTCCAAAATACCCTCCCTTACCCCACTAACCCACCTCTGCCACCCATACTCCCGTTCAACCACTCTCCCCTCTCCCATTATTCCAGAAGACCAAAACAAGCCAGAAAACCAGAATAGCTATTCCCGCACCAAAGTAAATAAACCGAAGATGACTTGAAGAAGAAGAAGAACTTTCATTGATGCTGACTTGCTTCATAGATCTAAATCAAACCCAGATCTGAAGCGAATTGCTTAGATCTGACGGAGATTTGAATGATCTGGTGACCAAATCTGAAAGATGGAGGAAGAAAAGAAAGAAGAACAAGAGAAGTAAAAAAGAAAGAAAAAATCCGTCGGGTGAACAAAGTAAAAGGGGGGACGGAAGAATAAAATAAAGAGGAAGAAAAAGAAAAGTAGAACAATAAAAAAATAGAGAAGAAGAAGAAGAGAAGAAAGAATTGGATGGTTCTAGAGAGAAGAAAAAAAGAGAGAAGAAAAAGAAGGGAAGGAAGAAGAAGGCGCTGGAGAGAAGAAAAAAGAAGAGAAAAAGAATGCAAGGAAGAAGAAAAGGAAATTGGGGAAGGGTGGCTGCGATTCTGCGAAAGGGGAAAGAAAGAGGAGAAAAAGATAAAGTGATATGTAGTGGGGGTATTTCTGTCATTTTAACAAGAGATAAAGTGATATGTAGTGGGGGTATTTCTGTCATTTTAACAAGAAAAAGTTTCCTAAATAAGAAATGGGAACATTAATTGTGGACGTCCTGAAAAGGAAAGTGAGAACTTTAATTTCGGACAGAGGGAGTGTGTGTGTGTGTGTGTATATATATATATATATATATATATAGGGATTGACTCCAGTAAGATGACACCTTATGGTAAGATGACATGCTTCAATCAGATGACACAACACACACAACACTACCAATGGAAAGCTCACCAACTGCCAATACAAAGCTCACCTACCGCCAATGGAAAGCTCACCAAGGAACAATGCAAAGCTCACCACTTTTTTTTAAATAAAAAGAATTAAAAAAAAATAGCACTACCATTCAACCACCAGTCAATCACCGCTCAACCACCGGTCCACGACGACAGTGGGGGTCATCGGTGGTGGCCATTGGTCATGGGCGGTCAAAGTATAAAGCTCACCAACTGTCAATGGAAAGCTCACCTAGGAACAATGCAAAGCTCACCATTTTTTTTAAAAAAAAAGCTAATAAAATTGCACCACTAGTCAACCACTGGTCCACGGCGGTAGTCGGCAGCGGTTGGAAGTCAGTACCACCACTTTTTGTTTTTTTTTAAAATCATTTTAAACTTTAAAGTGTGGTGAGCTTTATGCACATATTCGGTGAGCTTTGCAATGAGAGTCAGTGAGCTTTATTGCTGGGCTTTGTGAGCATTTAACCATCAAATTTTGAAAAAAAAAAGTTAAGTGTTGGAAAATCATGGTGAGCTTTGCAGTGGACAGTGGTGAGTTTTGCAGTCATCAGTGGTGAGCTTTGCAGTGATCATTGGTGAGCTCCAGCGTCATCTCACTGAAACATGTCATCTTACCACAAGGTGTCATCTCACTGGAGTAACCGTCATTTTCACAAACGAGGCACCGTAGGTATCACAAACAAACTGGTGTAAGCAACTGGTGTCATTTTAGATGCTCCCTATATATATATATATATATATATATATATATATATATATATATATATATATATATATATATATATATATATATATATATAGTAGGATCTTACGATCCGAGTCACGATCTTACGATGTTACGATCTTCATTATGCTTATCAATCCTATGTAGAATCTAGAGTTTGACTACCATGCGTGGACCTAAGTGCATTTGTATGATTAAAGAAGTGGGCTTATTGCAAAAAAGAAAATATCCACATGCAACCCCATGAAAAATTTGAGGTATACATTTTAAATGTGGACCTCGGGACCATGTAAGCATCACATATTGATAAGATGTGGGCAGTTGAGGGGTGTAAGTGTCTTCCCAATGGCTTTAAATTTCCAATAAGATTGAGGGAAAGGTGATTTTGGGACATCCTTAAACATGGTTTTGAAAGATGATATTGGGACGGAGTGACGGAGGGTGTACTTATTATTAACAAATATCTTTTCTTGTTTTGGTATACAGCAAATAGAGTATTATGAGAATTTGTCTAAAAAGTTTAAAGCAGCAGCATGACAGCAGATATGTTTGTCTCTCTCTGGCTTCTTCACAATGGTATGTATTCAGAACTGTGGGTGTAATGTTTGAAATACTCATAAGGGGAAGGTTCAAATGACATTGAACCTTAATGTCATAGGATGACCCGGGGCCGCTCCGGTACCCCGTTCGTAAAATTGACGGTTCCTACCCCCCCTAACCCCACCGGTAAACCCCCCACCCCGGCCCCGACCCAAACACACCCCCCCACCCCCTTCAATTGCACCCCACAAGTTGATTTTGACTTTGGAGTCAAAATTTGACTCCAAAGTCAAAATCAACTTGTGGGGTGCAATTGAAGGGGGTGGGGGGGTGTGTTCGGGTCGGGGCCGGGGTGGGGGGTTTACCGGGGGGGTA
>OOIL02006618.1:1095811-1127334 GCA_900332095.2 Cuscuta campestris
GCCCCCCCCCCCCCGCCCGCCCCCCGAAAAAAAAAAGATTAACAAAATTTAACCCAAATTAATGTAGAGATTCTGGAGACGCAGCGTTCGTTGTATTCCGGAGATACAATTTTTGTCAAGCGAGGCCACCAGCCTTTGGTATTTTTTGTAGCTTTAGTTATGTAACGTTTTCCTATTCGTAAGACAATAATTGTATTCATTTAAGGAGCTAGCCTAGCCATTTGCACTTAGCGACATACATTATAAGTAGTCCCTTATTCTTATTAGTAACCCGCATAAATATATCAAAGGACCATGCTACACTTACACCAAAAAATATACCCCATTTGTACACCACAAGTTTGCACAAACATTTCGATGGTTTACACCGACACAAGTGTTGGTGCGTTAATAAAAATTCACACGGACACAAATGTTGGTGCGTTTAACAAAAATTAGTTTTACACCAACACAAAGTATTGGTGCAAAACTGCGGGGTACAAATTGGGGTACAAACCTTGGGGTACACATAGCATAATCCTATATCAAATGCTATTTTGCTTGTTCACCTGATCCATGAAATAATGTTGCTTCCCACAAGTTTTTTTTTATAAATTTAAACTAAGGTTCCTTCGAAGTTGCTTGCATACGTAAATAATATTTTCTCCTGTACTAAAATCCGTCACATTGTACATTCAGAATCATAAAATATGAATTCTCAAGTGCGGAAAAAGATGAATTCACTCTTATCCGAATTTGTATTTGTACACCTTTAGTTGGGTAAATTTTTTGTATGTTATTTACGATGTTTGGTTGGAGTCTGTTTGAAATTAATTTAGTAGTCCGAAGAAAATTAGAGTAGAATTTTTTTTTGAAAAGTAGAGTAGAATTAAAAAACTAAATTTATATATTTAAAAACTAATTAAAAGTTTTACGAAATAACATATGATATGAATATATTATTTTATTAAATGAGTTATGAAATCAATAACCAAAGTGATTAAAATATGATAAGAGTGACATGTTTTTATTTCAAAATATGAGTATTGTATTTGGTATCCTAGGATAATGTAACACTGTATATTGATATTTTACAATTTTTTTGGATAGTTTATTTGGTATGATTGGCATTATAAATCTTATTTTAGAATAAAAATATGAAAGTTCTATCTTGATTCTTTTCTACACATATTCTTTTATTCTCTCTTTTTGAACTTTGACCACGTAAATGTAAAGGCTAAACTCTACCATTGGTCCTTTAACTTTATCAGTTGTGCACGATTAGTCCTTCAAGTTTCAAAAGTCCATAAATAATCCTTCAACTATGTGAGTTCTGCACCATTGGTCCTTCAAGTTTCAAAAGTTCATAAGTAGTCTTTTTGGTACACGTCAGCCCTCCAGATTAAGTTCTTTTGACAATAAATATTAAAAGTTAAACGAAATACTAGTTTCATATAATACAAGTAAATTCCACTAGGTACGACTACTCCGTATTATATAGAGCTAGTATTCCATTTTATCTTTTAACATTTACTGTCAAAAAAACCTCATCTGGAGGGCTGACGTGTACTTGAAAGACCACTTATGCACTTTTAAAACTTGAAGGACCAATCGCGCATAACTCATAAAGTTGAAGGACTATTTATGGACTTTTAAAACTTGAATGACCAATCGTGCATAATTGATAAAGTTGAAGGACTAATGGTGGAGTTTAGCCAAATGTAAACTAGTAACTTAAAATGGGCCGGAGTAGTGGTTTCGTTATTGATTTTGCGTTATTTAAACCATTTTTATCATAATCAGAAAAAAATAAATCATGCCATATCAGCCAATTCTATCCAAAAGTTATCATTGTTAGCCTCTGCCCTCTGGTAAGTTTTGCGAGACACAGCACAATTTGTTACTCCGTATTATTTTAGCACTAGTTTTCTACGCCGTGCTTCGCACGGGCTCGTGATTTATGCTGAGTGTTGTATTCGTTTTTTAAATGTATATTTGAATATTTGATGGACAAAATAGATGAATACTCACAGGCGTAATGTGTTGTTCGAGTAGAAATAATCATTTCTATAAGTTACTTCTCATTTTTTAAAGAACTCTAGATTCAAGATATTGAGTAGTGTTGTAGTTTTATTTTTTAAAAAACAATTTTATTAAAAAAATGTAGAAGAGTGTAGGAACCATGTAGAAGTCCATAAGAAGGAAAAAGAAATAGCAAGAGAGATAGAACTGAAGTCCCTTTGAACTAAAAGAGGAAAAAAGGAAAAGGAAAAAATCCAACATTATAACCAAATTCCAACTCTCGTGTTCCAACGACTACAACACGACAGCGCCAATTATCTCATCCCAAAATAATGAATAAAGGAAAAATTGTCATACAATAGCCAAACAAACCAAAAAACATCCTTAGCAATATTCAAACTTATGAAACTCAAGTGTAGTTCCAACAAAGGACAACCCGGTCAAAATTTGAGTATAGATTTTGGTACCAAGGTGTAGCAAACAACAGTTGTATATACATCCTCCAACTTCATCACCAATAATTTAGGCAAACCTAAGACTCTTCGAAGCAAAGAGAAACAGAATCACACTAAAATAGAAGTTGCACAACCAAACAGAATTAAACTTTTACAGAACTAATACCAAGCTTCCTTTTTTCACATGTTCAATATGTAATATAGATATCATTTGGTTTTTTTCAACTGAGACACTTCTGTACGTTTACTATAAATTGTCGATTTGGGATTGTGATTATTTCTAGACATAAGTATCTAACATTTTGGTACACATTGGGTTTGAAAAAGAGTAAATGAGAAAATGAGTACTTTTCCAGCCAAATGTCATTGATATTGAACTGCCAAGAGACATTATACCTATTTTTACAACATAAACATTTCAGCCTTGAGTTGTGTTTAGAGTAATAATGTTTTGCAACAAAACTAACTTCAATTTCTTCATAAATACATGTAATACTATATGAGAGTAAATTCATTTAAAAGCTAGAATTCAGTTTTGAAAATGAAAAAACACACGTAATTACCACTATTCAAGGGTATCTTCTTCTTTTTCTTTGATTAGCACTTTGGTAAATGCAATTAACAAAGAATCTCATGTAGACCAAATTTTTTTAAGGCAATTGATTTTGAATTATAATTCTTCTATTATGAACTTGAGGCTTTAGAGTTGTGGAGCATTTTCTTGGAATATCAAATATAGGTTAATAAATTTGCAGTTGGGAAGGTGTTTCATTATTCAGTCAGTATAGCATAGACGCTTCTACGAAATCAGTTATTCAATCAATAAGCAAATTAAATTCACCAACCTTAATTCTTTGTATAGCAAATATGCTCCCAACCTCTCAATGGAATAACCCAGCTCTGCAAAAAAAAATGGGAGTGAGAATATCCTTATATATGCTCACACCTGTTTCTCAGGAACATCCTTATATATTACAAACAAAGGAAGAAAATCAACCTAGACAGGTAGAAAATCTCAAATAAATGACAACCTGGGCAGGCGGAAAAACTCAAATAATGATGTATCTTAATTGCGAGTAATTGGGAGGAAATTTACAAACCTGACGTTACACCATTAACTGTAGCGAGGTCGAACTCCTCATGTGAAAAACCAGTAACTCCATTGCAACAGAAATCAGAAGAAACTCAAACGCAAATTATAATTGTGTGTTGGACGCCATCCAGTCAATCCACCTGCCTTTAGATTCAGAGTTATACATCAAAAATGTGGTTTGTTTTTGCCTATTTATTTACCTTCTTTGATGTGTGAGTGATTTGCTTCAAAGGGAGGCATTATATCTTTGCCTTTATTCAACATAGAATTGTGAGTGATAACATGCAAAATTTAAAATTAATATCCCTAAACCAAACCAAACGAATGGGGAACATGGGTCTTTCACGTGTCTATGGAGTATGTTCATGTGTCTATTAATTAAATGGATTTATCTAGAACCTTTAAAGACATACAAAAAGGGTTCTTTGAATGAGCAAACAATGTCCTCCAAGGTTCAAATTAATGAGAAGGTTCCTAAAAAGTATAATGAGTAAATTGCGAAGTCTTGAAATCGGAAGTAAATAAAGAGGAGAATGACAAATTCTAGATTTTGAGATTTTTCTAAATCCAGGGGTTGAAGCAATGCTTCTCATCCCATCTTCTCCCTACACTCTTTATGAACTACTCAATCCATCTCATATCTTTTTTCCCAAATTTCACATTTTTTTTCACTTTTTTTTTAAAAGTTCCACTTTTCACTTGTGAAAATTATTTTGCGGGCCTTATTATAACTTCTCTTCTCTGCATCTTTTTAATTACACAATTTCGTTTTTATAGGATAGAAGGAGTATGACTTCATGATACATTAGAAATTGAATGAATGTAGAAACATTTTAAATCTATATTGATTCGTCTAATTTGTAAATATAGCTACTGCACAAATGGTAAACCAATGGAAAAAGGAAGCATACTTTTAAAACAAAGCATCTATCACAAACTGATGATATCGCAGGCCTAGGAAAACTCAATACTTTATGTGGGAATTTGCAATTCTATTAGGTTTGGGTAACAAAAAATTCTAAATGTATATAAAGGTGCTAGAGCAGGGGCATTAGAATGAAAGCACCATTTTATTCCAAAGACAATAGATTTAAATCAAAACATTGTAGTAGTTCCATAGCAGCTTATACTTTTGTTCAAATGGGTTTAAGATATGGTTTACTTTAAGTTGTATTAGTCTCATGTATATTTAAGGTATACTTGTCTCGTGTATATTTATAATAAATCAAACAATTTAATGCTTTAAGAGTCAAAAGTTTTACAATGATAACTATGCCAAACCTTCAATGTCTCGTTTTCTGGGATTGTCATCCACGGGATCCATTGATTCACTACTGCAGTTGAACTTTCTCCAATGCTACTCATCAACCAAAAGGTATATGTAAATCATACATTAGGCGGGAAAGCATAATTACCGAAGACCAAGCTAAACTGATGACCTGAATCCTATCAGGTTTGAATTCACAGAAACATGTAGTATGAATGTAATAGCTAAATAAAGTCATAGCTCTAAGCAATGTAATGGTTTGTAATCTAAACGAATAAGTAAACTTGTAAAATCTCAGTTGCTCCCATTGATACTTCTTTATGTGAAGCATTAGGTATATGGTTAATAATTGTACTTGAGTTTAATGCAAAACGCATATCTACATGCATTTAGGTTTGGATTTGGGACATTTGTAATCAGCCGCGTGAAGTATATTTAATACTCCCTCTGTCCCTGAGTATTTGTACACTTTTGATTTTTTTGGTAAAATTTGGTAAAAATTTGATGTCAAATTAAACAAAAATGATATCAAATATTAATTAGAAAATAATTTCATTAGATTTCTTATATCAAATATTTTCAAAATATTTTTATCTAATTAACATACAATATATATTATTTAATTATAAGTCAAAGATTGAAAATAATTAACCAAAAAAAGTCAAAGCTGGACAAATACTCAAGGACGGTAGTAAAAAAGAAGATGAAGTTGGTTAAAATGGCATTAAAAAAATCATATCATAAATGAGTAGTAATCAACTTTTAATAAAACTAAAATGGGCACAAAAGTAATTTTATAATTTCAGTTGGAAAGTGTTACTTATCTCAAATACATAATGTACAACTAACTTAGACAAAATAATGAATAAATATTTAATGTGTTGTAATTAACTATACTCCATTTTAAACCACTCTCATAGTGTTGATACATAAGAATTAATATCTTAATAGGTACAAACTTAGAATACCCCCATTTTCTCCTCTATGTGGCATTCAAGCTAAGGTAACAGCAGGTTGCCCTTTTTCTTCTTAGCCTACTCATTGAAAAGAATGAACTTCATTCAACCAGTTTTATATATCTTTGACAGGGAACATATGATTTTTTAATGCAGTGTTTAGATTGATCTTTACAAAATTTACAAAACTTTCAAGTGATCCATCATCATCTCAAGATATTAGACACTCAAAGAATTGAACAATGACTATATCGAATATAAACATGTAGAACAAAACTTAACCATTGTATATAAATATGAAAAAAAGTCATAATAAACAAATGTTTGGTAGCCCATATATACCTTGGTATATGGTGCTGTGACGGGGTTGATTTAGGATCCAGTCCTCGCTACATCTCTTTTGTAGATGCCTTTATAATGTGGCAACATCTAGGAGGAATCTCTGTTATATATGTCGGGAGGAGTAAAAGCAGGGATAGATAAGAAGAATGCATTTTGTTAGTCATGGTCATGTCACTGTGTTTGATAGAAAAATCAACATTGATGAAAGCATAAACAAATGGAGGACTTCCAAAGATGCACTGAGCCAACCTATTTTTACAAAACCATCTAAGACCACAGAAGTATTGCATAACCACAGATGCATCATGCATGTAAGCAGTGATGAAAGCAGTCCTTGTACTCTATGTTAGCTCTGATGCTTAGACAATGGAAATAAACATTAGATGATGCAGTGTTTAGATTATTGTCAAAGTATACATTTGGTCAAAATATATACCTAAGTTGAGACTAAAATAGCCTCATTATTTAGACTATAAAAACCTACATGGTGTGGTCAAAGTATACATTTAGTCAAAATATAGAGCTTAAGTTGAGACTAAAATAGCCTCATTATCTAGACTATTCGCTACGGTGGGGCGTCCCTCGTGCAGGTCACTGATGATGAGCTTAGGTAAATGTGGGGCGCGCACATGCCATGTTGTTCGTGGCAGCATCACGCTTGAGGTCGGCTAAATGTCATTCTTATAATGTTCAAAACCACCTTGAGATGTTCAAAAGCATTCTACCTCAATGGTCCACTCTAAGTAGTTAACATGCACTTTTGATGGGCATGAGCAAAGTGAAAATCAAGTTTGAAGAGAAAAGAAGGTTAATATTGATAATCATATGACTACCACTAAGAGAGGAAGGTATTATAAGAAATTGGAAACCATTCAAGGTCAGGCACAAAAGGAAAAATATCAATTGGCACAAAAATTTAAAAATCAGTGTGTGATATTCTAATTAAACTCACCATTATATGCAGAAGTGCTATTGAAAGATTCAAAAAAATCCTTCTCATTATATGCAAGTCCCCAATGGCTTGGGGTAGGACCTACAATATATATAAGCACATGCTCTCTAATACATGTCCTTCGAGAATACCTGAAGCGTAGCAAGTGAATATTGGTTTATGAAATATTTAGAGCGGATATATTAAGTGCACAATACACTGATTTATATAACCAAGGGGTAGTTACAGAGCAAAACAATGAGCGCGCAATAGCCTTGTATTTGAAAATATAGTCTAATAAATATTTTTTAAAGAAAGAAATGTTATTGAACAAAAGAGAACAAACACGGGAGGACTAAATCCCTCAAGAAAAGTAAAAATTAAAATTAAAACATTCTAAGAGCCAAAAATAAAAGGCTAAGATATAGCTCCAAACCTTGAGCACAAGTTCCCCAAGATGAAATTCAACCACTGTAACGAGGATCACATGCTTACACGCTTCAAAGAGAAACCTCTGGCGTCAGAGGAAACATCATCGCTGTTATCCAAGCTTAAATCAAGATGGAAAGAAAAAGCATTACCATATGAATTGGGCTCAGAAAATTAAAAGGCACTGGAACTCGGCTGGAAAAAACACCTAGTACTTCAATCAGATCTCAATTTGAGAAAACAAACTAAAATAAAAATAAAATTCAGTACAATAATAAACTAATAAATCACATGTTGTCAATAGAAAAAGTAACAGTAATAATCACATGGCCTACTATCCGTCTCGGATTACACTTTCGGGTTGAAAAGTCTTAATACCTTCGAATAGAAAAGATTAGAGTTATGCCAAAATTTAAATTAATGAATGATGAGGAAGAAAAATAATACTTGTACCCCAAGGTGAAAGAACCTGCAAAACAATCAAATCGATGTAGGTATGAATACAAAGAGACCTAAGCTAATACAACACATCCTAGCAACGAAGCAATTGGTAAGTAATTGAAAAGATCTTCATTTTTTCCAGAAATATCCTAAAATTTAATTTGTGCAGGTAAAACAGTTTAAAAATAACAAACCTTAATGGGAGATTGGAGGAGACTGAAGACAAATCCCACGGTCCACTCAGCGACGGAGCATGTCAAGGAGGAGGTCCCTTGGGGAGAACGACCATAGTCTGGCGAGTGAGTAGTCTCGTCTCTACCCCGATGTGGTCCGGCGAAGAAGATGAATCTTTAGGAAGGCGATGAGGAACAAAAGTTGCAGATGCCTAATTTACAAAGTAATAATTGAAGAGGATGATGGAAGATGAAACTATTGAAACGTCTGCATATGGGAAAGAAGAAACGAAGCAAAAATAGAAGTGCAATTCCAGCTGTATAATGATGCCTACGTGTAAGTGCCATGTCACTGGCCACGTGTCAACACCACATGCAAAAAACCCTACTTTATATATATATATATATGATATAAAGTGCAACATAAGATTATATTTGCTGGCTCGAGCATACATGGATTATTTATGTTAATCTTTTCCCTTCAACCAGCATTAAAAAAATATTACCATCTTTGTCCCACTATTTTTTGGAAAATGAGTCTGTGACATGAAAACTACGAAGCAATTTTTGTTAGTTTATTATATTGATGTGAGAGAATAATAAAAAGTAAGAATGATATTGAGATATACAAGAATAGTGGAAAAATAAAACAAATTGTGCACAAATAATTTTAATAAAAAATGAAATTAAAAGAGTATAATACTCCGTATTATCTTGACTTTTCCCAATTTTTTTCTCATTTCTTCAAATTCCTTATAGTTCTCCTAAATCTTTTGACATGGAGTAAATTTTTTTAAATTCCAACTCAAACAAAGAGTCGTACAAAATAAAACTTGCTAAAACAAAAATTGGTACTCCGTTGAAGAAGACTTGGTCCGCCCGAGTATCAAATAGAGTAATGTTATATTGCACACTGAGTTGCAGACCAAAAAATGTTTGGTAGGGCTGAGCAACGGTCGGTTTCGGTTTGAAACCGAAAAAACCGACTTTTTTTTAACATAGTTGAAAATCGATCGAACCGAACCGACCATAAATCAAAACCGACTGAACCGAAACCGAAAACCGCCCATACATCAAAAAAACCGACTGAAAAACCGAATTCTAATTACTTTTATTTTGATTTTTTAATATAAATTCAAGAAACTAATTTGGAAAGGTAGATTGATGTGTATTAAATTAGTTTAAATTAAAACTTTTCTATTGTCATTGATTTAGTAAGGTAGATTAATTTTTTTTTAAATTTACACTATCCATTTCATATAAAAATTGCACTTTTCTTATTAATATGTTCAAAACATTAACAAATAAATTTTTTAAAAGTGAAACATTAAAGTTTTCCATGAAAGAGTAAAAAGAAAGCATGTGTGTTAATCAAATATTTTCTTATTTTAAAAAATAAAAAATAAAGTAAAATAAAATCATCGGTTATTCGGTCGGTTTGGTTTTTCTTACACAAAAACTGAAAACCGACCGAAAAACCGAAAAAACCGAAAATAATTTTTACATTAAAACCGAAACCGAAACCGAACTTCCGGTTATTTCGGTTATCGGTTTTCGGTTTCGCGGTCAGTCCGGTTAATTTGCTCACCCATAAGCGCACATACGGAGTACTCCCTCTCTCCCAATTTATAGTGCCTGTTTCGGTTTACGATGTTTGACTGAAATTATTTTCAATTGAAGTTTGACCTTGTGAATAGTGAATATGCACTATAAATTGGGACGGAGGAAGTAGTATTTTTGTTACTCCCTCCATGAGTTTTTTTTTTCTTATTTTTTGGGCCGACCAAAATATTTTTTTCTCATTTTCTATTTTGACAAATTTTTTTTAAATGAATATGTCATTACACCTTCATTTTTATCTATGCTATTCGATTTATTTCACTACATCGAGGGCAAATAGGAAATTTTTTTACATTTTTTAATTTTTTTTAATTTTTGTGCAAAATCAAACCGGGAAAGTATATATATTTTGGAGAGTAGAAGAAAAATATAGATCAACCATTCTAGATGTTCAACAATTGAGGATGTCAAAACCAATGAGGATGTCAAAGTTTACAGTGAACCTAGGGTCTATGTTACCTACAATAGCTTCAAGTGAACAAGTTAACACTTATTTCCTCCTCAGATGGTACAATTCCAAGAATGTGAGGCACCTTGTACCTTTTAAATTTAATTTATTTACTCCCTGTGTATCTAATTTTATTACAAATTGGGAGTTACGAGATAAAAAAATTTTGTCTTTTGAAATCATTATATTTACAAATTTGTATATATGTCAATGAGAAATAAAAATTACATATTAAAAAGCTACGCCAAAAGTTCTACAAAATGAGAGACGACACGAACATTTTATTTTATTATATATTCAATGAAAACACACAAATAAAATATCGAGAGAAGAGACGTAAGTTGTAAATTATTTCAGGGGAGGGAGTACAATTTAGTATTAAAAAAATGTAACTTACATATTTAAAAACTACATCAAAATTTTACATAATAAGTGACAAAAAGAATATTTTATTTTCTCAAATGATTAATAAATACATGAAAATAAATAAAAGTTATTAAGAGTTTAGAATAGTAACTATATATGAAAATAAATAAAAGAGTAAATGCCCAAAATAGTCCTTTGTAATAAGGTATTTTCCCAATTCAGTTCTCAATAAGTTTTAATTACCTACATGGTCCTCTATAATTGAGATCTATTCCCAAGATAGTCTTTCGTAAATTTTGTTACTCAAATGATGATTAATTGGTAGATATTTTGGTATTTTGATCATCCAAATTTAAAGTATATTCTCGAAACAGTATTTCTGTACAACTAAATGTAAAATTTAAAAAATACATTGACTATAAATAATTCATGAATTTTTTAAAACTTAGAAAAAATCTTTTAAATTTCAAAACAAATGCACATTTTTAATTAGAAAAATCATTTTAGGAAAGCTCTTCATTACAAATGATCATTTTAAGAATTAATTCTAAATTTAGCGGATAAAAAATACCCAAATACCTTCAATTAATCCTCATTTGTGTAACAATATTTACGAAGGACCATCTTGAGAATAAATCTCATTTATAGAGTAGCACATAGGTAACTAAAATTTATTGATGACTGATTTGGAAAAACATCTTATTACAAAGGACTATTTCAGGAATTTACTCTAAATAAAACTAAAGGTATCTCCCCATCAACTACACAAATAATAGGCCTAATTAAAAGGTTATAGATTACAATAACAATAATCTAGTAAGATCCCACAAGAGTAAGATTCTGAGAGCATCTCCAACCATGCTACCATGCTTGTTATATAAATTTGCTATTTTTACATTATAGCAAGTGAATAATAATATAACAATCACTTTTTTGTTTCAATCTCCAACCATAATTTGCTATTTTATTTTTTAAGTATTGACTTGCTAAACTTTGAGGGATTTGTTATATTTAGCAAGACAAAGTCATTTTTTTGCACATTTGCTAAAATAAAGCACACCACTTGGAGAAGGACAAAAGTGCTTAACTAGCTATATTATAACTTTTAGCAAGTTAAAATGCTATGGTTGAAGATGCCCTGAGAGGTTATTGATTAACTTAGTCTATTAAGTACAAAGACTAATAAGGTAAATTTTGGGACTAGGGCTTGAAGATCTAGAATGTGTGATCTCGCCCCGGTACCTTTGCATCAAACATCCTTGAGCTGGGACTCCAAAAAGAAAGATAAAGATCGGGATGAACCTAGAGCTCCGGGAAAGGATAATCAATGTCCTTCAAAGATTTGAGAACATCTTTGCTTGGAGCCCGACAGACATGTCCGAACTTGATGAGGAGGGAATATATGATTTTATGAATAATTAACGTAAGAGTAAGAAGGGAAAAAAAATTTGAAATGTAAGACCATTCCCAGCAATCGAGGTATTTTGAACCTAACGCAAGTGAAATTTTACTTCCAACCTCTGAGTAAAAAGCTCGCTTCCACACGCGTAAAAAAAAAAGGCACCCATGATGATGAGGGAAAAAAGCTTCACACAATCCATACATTCTTATTAATGTGGAAGAGAGAGTTGGGAGTGATACTCACCATTGAGAAGCACTGGGAAAACAGATTTACACTCAAAATAATGATGTTGATGAGAGAGGAAATTAAATGAGAGGAAACTTTTTTTTCAACCACTATTGTGAGTTGAAAAATGCTAGGGGTACACCAAAGGTGTACCCCATTTGTCCCCCACCCCTTCCTGCATCTCATAAATAGACAAAGAACTTAAAACAAAATAAATAATTAAAAATGAAATAAAAATGTGTGGTGGAGAAGGGGGTGGGGGACAAATGGGATACACCTTTGGTGTACCTCTAGCATTGCTCTTGTGAATTTGTGACTTGTGAGTATTTCAAGTATTTTATTTGTCTCAATTTAAATTGTCTGTTTTGGTTTAAAATATTTAAATAACGTTATTTTATTTTATTTAAAAAATAGTATAAAACTAAAAAATTAAAATTACATATTAAAAAACCACATCAAAGAATCTACAAAATTAGTAGTGACATGACTCATATTATTTTATGAAATGACTAACAAAAATAAGAAAGAAAACTAACTAAAACATGTAATTTAATTTTAAACGGAAGAAGTAATAAAAGGAATAGTTTAAATTTTGGTATAGAACAAAACTGTAATTTCTTGCCATATTGCAATCGCTAAAAATACGTGTAAAAGTTATCTACACATGTATGAAAACAAACAAAACAAAATGTCAAAAAGCTTACAACCCACCAGCCGAAAAGAAATGGTTAAGTTATGGATTATTCATAATAATACAAATAATTTTTAAATTATTCACCACAAATGAGACAAGTCATCCAATTATCCGGAGGTGTGGACTGAAATTCAACGTCAACCCTTTGGTGCGCATAAATCGGACGCAACTTGGATAGAAAATTTCAAAGTGGGACCCATGCCAACGTGGACCCGTCTCTTTTCCACCACCCGAAAAATGAACCTGATTTCGCATCCGAACCCGGATCCGCTCCTGGGGTCTTAGACCGGTGGTCTTGCCGAGTCAGATGAGACCAAACCGGCTTCATCCCCCTTCGGTTCTGAACGCCTGAACGACGGCAACCGAACCGACTTCTTCGTCCCGCTGGTCGACGTCTCGCCGCCGTTATCCGCGACCACCTTCGGCGACCTCATCGACGGCCACCTCGAGAAGATCGAAAACCCCCACCGGTCCGATCGAGATTCCCCGTCAAGGCGCTCCATTCTGCGGTAAGACCGGCCGGCCCGGCTACTTCCCTCCCCGCCGGTTCTGTATCCCCTTCTTGAGCTCGCGTTTCTCGGGAAGTGTACGGCTACACTCCTCGCCCGGTTCATCACCTCCTTCCTCACTTCCACCGGCAGCTTTAGCGTGTACCGTTCCAAATCAGCTCCCGGCAAAACCAGGGAGTGCCCGGTCGAGTGCGATCTGAACTTGGTCAGGACTCTGGGCCGCTTGATCGAAAACGACCTCGGCGGCCGGTTGACGCCGCTCGTCTCTCCGTCTTCTTGTTGCGGATGGGGCTCTATGTTTACGGAAACGTCGTCGTTCTGCGGCGGCTGGATGGCGGGTTCCGGTCGTTGATAAACCGGATCGTCGCCCGGTTGGGGAGTGAGGTTGGCTCGGCAAACCGGGCAGGTCACGTGCGACTCGAGCCAGGCGTCGATACACTCCGGGTGGAACACGTGATCGCACTTGGGGATCAAACGCAGCGTCTCGTCGTCCTCGAACTCGTTCAGGCACACCGCGCACTCCAGCGCCCCCTTCCCGATCTTGTGGTCCTTCACCTCCGCGTAGCTGAAGGTGGGGAACGTCTCGATCACCGACGCGTCGAGACCACGCGCCGCCGCGCGCCGCCGCAGGGAGAGCGCCTGCCGCACGCTGTTCCCGGCGGACGACTCGCTGCAGTGGCGGACGTAGATGGAGAAGAACCCCATGAAGAAAAGGGCGGCGACGAGAACCACTATGATGATCGCCATGGAGGGGCTGAAGTTCTTGTACGTGTAGGCTTCGTCGCCCGCCGCCCGAGTTGACGGTTGAGCGGCGGCGCGTGGGGACAGAAGCAGAATAGCGAGGAAGAAGAAGACGATGGAGGGAAGAGAAACGATCCCATGTTTCGCTGCCATGTCACTAGTCGTCCTCTTCCTAGATGATGAAACGATGTCGTTGGTAAGGCCTTCCATGGCACATGTTCTGAATCTGAAATGAATGAAAATTGGAGGAGAGGATCGGAGCGGAAGGCGTTTGTGAGTGTAAAATTGGGGAGTGGGGTATGTATACATATCAGGTTGGGCGACTTTGATTGGATGTTTCGTGGAAGAAGGCCGTGTTTTCAAACTTGGAATTAAGTGAGGTTTACCCACATTTCAATCTAGAATAGATTGACCAAAGTTCTACGCAAGTTTAGGGGGTTTCTCACATCAATTAATTTTTACCTCCTCACCAATTATTTTGCGTCTTTATATATAAATTTTTTAATATAAAATTAGAGAGTTGATTGCTTAGAATCTTGACATGTGGAGCTGTGTTTTTTGACACACATTGGAGTTTTGACTTCTTCTCCTACTTCCACGCAGCCGTCCCCTTCGTCAATTACGATCTTCTTCTCCAAAGGAAAGTATCCGATTGTTTCTCACCAAAATCACGCAGCCCTCTTTTACGCATCTCTTCTTGGAAGATGCCATATCTCTTCATATGATCTACCGCTTAATTGAGATCCAAATTTTCAAAATTGAGATTCAAAGTTGAGATTCAAGATTCAATGTGGAAATATTCATCGGCGTTGCGATCGGTGTTACTTGGTATGTTTTAATTTTCATATTTAATTGTTATTTGTCCCTAATTAAATCTTGCATATTCAATTCATATTCTTCTTCAATATATTGAGTTTTCCTTTAGTTTGAGTCTTGATGTATGGTTTCGTTCACATTTGAGATAATTTATTCCGTATGATTTATAATTTTTGAATTATTTATGGCTTGGTTTATTATCGAAATTATCAAAATTCAGCTTCATGGTCTGGCTTGAAAGTTTTCTTCGATGTAACAATTCTTAAAAACTGGTTTGTTTCATAAGCTCATAACTAATTGTTATTCAATTTGTATTCTTCTTGAATTTTACCTTAATTGATTATGTATCCCTTGATTGAGTGATATGCTTGCTTCTTAAGGGCCTCTTTGCCTAATCTGTTGAAGACTTGAAGTTGTAGATTGAGTTGCTTAATGTTCTAAATTATACTTCAGTATTACTATTATCAAGTTAAAGCTCTGCCCCTTTTTGTCTTTTTTTTTTCTAAAAACAAGATGCCCTTAAAGATGAAAACAATATTTTTGGATTGCTTTATGTATCTTGGAGCTAAATTTCAAGAACTAAGTTATGTCAATGAAAGCTCCATGATTAATTATACATATGAATGTGTTTTCATCAAAAGGTGTTGCACCACTAAACATTGAGAAACATGTAATTTTTATATATTTAAGGTGAAGACATTTGTAATTTGTTTCCCCTGATTACTTTTGGCCAATCTATATTTGAGAAATAAAGTTTGTAAGCTATTTTCTTATTAATATCAAGTATTCTCTTTATCTCAATTTCTTTAATTATAGATCAAAACATAGTTTGATTTTTGGTTCTATTTTTGTCTATTTGTATTCGCACGTCTATTATCTCTTTCATTATTTTCATTACTTTGAGGTCAATCTGAAGAACAAATACTTATGACAAGCCAAACCCTATTCATCACGTAAGGATATTCTGCATTATGATTAGCTCAGTGTTTTAATATTTTTTAAAGGTTCATTTTTCAAATTCAGCTCTTTTCATATGCCAGAAAAGTCAAAAAAAGAATTCTTTGATCAATTTACCAAATAAGTCATTTACTTCCATAAACCAAGAATAGTACAAACTATATCAATCCCCAAAGAATTGCAATCCTTCTTTATTAACAAACAGTTTAACATCTTATTATCAATTTCAGATTTGAACATGGTTTGATGTATGATGCTCTATTTTGGTTAAATGTTCTCATTAAATAAGTTGTCTCATGTTTTCAGCTATATTCCCCTACATTTTTTATGTTTGAAATTTCTATAAAGTTGGTTCTTCATAATCACAATGTAAGTATTTTATTCTCAGTTACTCCTCTCATATTCCTTATTCTTGTATTTGATTCATCCCAACTATTTTTCGTAAATAAATCTTCAATCTTTAGTTTTGAAATTATTTCAGTATCAATAAATCTACTTTTTTTCTTTTAGGAGAAAGGTGGATTTGCTGAGAGTTACATCGAAGTAAGTGCCGTACTTTTTGAGTTTTCCAAATGCTTACATTATATTAAACATTCAATATTTGAACCAGGCAATGAATTAGAATCGAGATTATAGATCTGTTCATATATGTCATTGATGTTCATGCTCAAAACTATTATCTCTTTGAATCAAAACTATTTGTAAAATTTGTTCTATCTAGGACCTAAACAAATGTGTTTTTTCCTAGATAGGAGTTGTATGTTTTTTTTCTTTTTTTAGGAGTTAAATTATAATGCCCACCCTAAAATGCCCCTCAACCCACGCCACCCTATTTTTCCTCCTTTCTAAGTGATAATGATTAGCAATTAACTCCCCATCATTTTAGTTAACTGTTACCCTATTTTTTAGCACACCATTAAATCCATTTCTACGGCTCTTCCCTCGTCTCTCTGCCGCATCTCGCCTCTCCTATCCGTCTCTCACAGTCTTCCCCCTTCCCCTCACAATATGTTTTCTTCATTATTGGTTTCTGTATCCAATTTTGCAGCAGCCACACCTGCGAGCATCCACATTCTCTTGCAATTTGATGGCGAATGGGACGGTAATGGTGTTTTCTCTTACACGCATGCATATGAGATTGACATTCCCATTCACGCCCCATACCAAGACTTGCTGGAGATGATTCGTAATACGGTTCCGTCTTCTTATGGAAATTCTGTTTTTATAATTTTGTATATGTCTAATTGATGATCAAGTTATGTCGCCATTGACGATGATGTGAGCGTTCATGCCTACCTTCGTTTCAAGAGCACCTATCCGTCGATGCGCGACTTTCCTTTGTGCGTTGAATTATGTCATTTTGCAGAAAGAGGTGTTTCAAATGGAGGGTCAGTTCCAATTTAAGTTCAACAGATTTTACTTGGTTATCATTCAAAGTTAAACTCAAATGCCCAGAAAGAAACTGATTCGGACGCATCGGTTCGTGATGTTCTACAACATGAAACCATGCAAACTCTTTGTGAAGACAATATATCTTCTCATTATGCGTTGTCTAAAGAGCTTTTATTTGACACATATCATGGCGATGAGTCTTCAGCGCGTAATGACCATAACGGGGACTTGGTTTGCTGGAATTCTCTTGACTCCAACCCCTCTAGCTATGTGATGTCCTAGCAAGATATTGACTCATTGAAGGAGATGCGTGTTACTTCTCGGTTTGATCCAACCAAGATAGCCGTTGATGCCATATATGCTAGCAAAATGGACCTCGATTTTCATTTAAAGATGCTAGCAATTTCCAACTATTTCCAGTACAGGACCAGGACGCCAAAAAAATTTGAGCTCCATGTTGTGTGTGTGGACTTCCCTCGAAACTAGTAACCTTCATGGATGAATTTTAATATTTATTTTCTTTGCAATATCTTGAGACTAACCAATAAAATTCATCCATAAAGCATATTAGTTTTGATTTTCGGTTCCACCAGGAAGACTAATAATTGAGAGAGGAATAATCATTTCAGTTTTGGGTTTAGAGTTTCAAACTCAACGACGAGTTTGGGAAAGAGTACGAGAGGAGGGAGGAAACTTAATTGAGGAGAGAGAAAAGTATGAATATACAATTTTATCCATGTTTTTAACAAAAACATTAACAAAGTACCATTCGTAAAAATGGTATAATAATTGGAGACTAAAGTAGTAATATTTGATATGTAGAGACTAAATGTGTAAAACGACATGTGACTGGGGACCTTTTATGAAATTTACTCTTTTGAAAACTTCAAAAAATGGGGAATAAAATCAGAAACAAAATAAAACAAAAAATAAAAATGAATGTCCTTTTTGGACATCTCAATTCTAAGAACTTTTTTAGGCATTCTGAAAATTCTTTTTTGCATAAAACTCTTTTTTGCATGTTTCATTTTTCCCATTTCATTTTTCCATATTTTATTTAGGTTTTTCTTTTTGAACTTACCAAAAAAAGTATTCTAGAAAGCAAAAAGTAAGAATATTTAATTTGAAATAGATGAAGTATATGTTAAATTTTTTGTTTTTTTATAAACAAAAAAATTTTAATTTTTTAAAACATTATAAAAATTTGAGTGCCTCATATTATTTTGCCAGAAAACAGCTAGAAAATAATCAGAGGAAGTATGGTCGTAAGAATTTAAAAGTATCAAAACTTTAAAAATAAAAGAGATTTTGGTGTAATTTTTTATAAGAAAATGCTAGGGGTACACCAAAAGTGTACTCCAAACATCCCCCACCCCCTCCATCACCACACAAAAAAGGCAAGAAAATTTTTAAAAAAAAGTAAAAAATAAAAAGAAAATAAAATAAATGGTGTAGAGGCAAGTGGTGTACATTTGGGGTACATCAAAGGTGTACCCCTAGCATATCCCTTTTTTATATCAAGAGGTAGATTTATTTGGTCTGAAATTTTGGGAGATGCCCTACCATTTTCAACACGATTTATAAAAAAAAACTGCCAATAAACTCTCATCATGCGCGGGGCATTATAAACGACGGGCGGCGGCGGTTTCTGTTCATTCAAAACAATGGCTACTCCTCCTCCTCCTCCTCCCATGGAAAACCAGAGGGACAGACTGAGCAACTTACCCGACTCTCTAATCCACACCATCCTTTCCCACCTCGACACCAAATCCGCCGTCCGTACTTTCCTCCTGTCCAAGAAATGGACCCACCACTGGAAATCCTCCCTCCACACCCTCCGCCTCTCCTCCCCTTCCTTCCGCACCAAAAACTCCTTCAAGAGATTCGTCAAATTCGTCCTCGCCAATCGCGACCCCTCCTCCCCTCTCCGCGCCCTAATTCTCTTCAACGAGTCCCGAGACAAGTCCCTCGCCGGCCGAATTCTCCGCTACGCCGTCGCCCACTCCGTCCGGGAAATCGACGTCTTCCGCCACTTGGAGCCCAAGGAACTGGAGCAGATCCTCGGCTGCAAGTCCCTGCGGAGAATCGTCTTCCACAGCATCGAAATCGGGTGTTCCGACTTCTCCGGATGCGCGGATCTGGAAGATCTGTCCCTCACCGGGTGCACATTCTTTCCGGGTCGGGTCACGGTCGGGAATCTGAAGACTCTGACCATATTCGACACTCATTTCCCCTACCACGAATACGGGGATAACGATTTCAAAATATTCTCCCAGAGTTTATCCACCTTCACATTCGGGGGAAAGTGCTCGAGCTTTGCCATGATTCGTCTCAGATTGCCGTCTCCGGTGGTTCTTCTGGACAAGATTGAGCTTCGTCTGATTCAAATATGCTCCGAGGAATCCGACTTCCCAGTCGCCGTGAAGACTCTGCGGTGGATGATCTTCCATTCGAAATCACTTTCCCTTGAGATGAAGGAGAAGAAGAAAGAGTTTAGGGTGAAAACAGAGTTAGTGGGAGATAAACAAGTACGCCTGGCTGTCTTCAATGTGACCACTGCTGAAACTGAGGAGTTCTACTGGAAAGCGGGGGATGAAAACTTTGAACCCTTTTTGTCATCACTTCTACTCAGGTATCAATCTCTTATAAAAATGCTACTGCCTCCGTCTCAAAAAAAGATTACATTTCATTATTTCATTTTATGTACATCCCATCAAACACTAAAAAAAACTTTCAAAATGACTTTTGTCCACAATAAAGGGTAAATGTGGTAATTTTTAGATAATTTAGATGTGGATAGAAGCATTTTTTAGGATGCGCAAAAAAATACTCCCTTCGTCCCAGAGTATTTGTCCACTTTCATTTTTATACACCATCCAATACACTTCTTTAATCCATTTTATCTTGTAATTTCTATATTAAAAAATTATAGAAATTATATATTAATAATTTATATGTTAAGACAAATCAAACAAGATCACACATGACTATATTTAGGCTTACACATTGAGAGAATTTGATGAGTCAAAGTGCTTAGATTAACAGTTCCAAAAATCAAAAGTGGACAAATATAGTGGGACGGAGGTAGTAAAACGTAACCTTTTTTTGGGACGGAGGGAGTATTTTAACTCCAGTATTTGAACTCCAAAATTTAACTTCAGTCACACTATTTCGTGTCTTGAAATGTCGGTAAGACCGTGGTTAAACCTTGAAGTTTAAATGTTGGAGTCAATCAAGCATAATCATCTTATATTGACTATTGCACGTAAATTTTTTACTCCTTCCGTTCCACAAAAGCATTCCCATTTTGATTTTGGGCAAGAATAAGGAAAATGTAATTTTGGTTGACTTTCCAATTTTGCCCCTGATGTGATGGGAAAAAGTAAGATGTGATAGTTTGGTTATTAGTAAAAAAGTATGATGTGATAGGTAGGGTATGAAAAAGTAGGGGTAAAAGTGGTTTTTTTAATAGAAAGTGAAAGTGTTTTGTGGAAAACAAAAAAAAAAAACGAAAAGGGAAGGGTTTTGCGGAACGGAGGTAGAATATGTTTGTATGTTTAGGCTATGGTTCCCCTTCCACTGCTTCTGATTGTCTGTCCCCAGTCACCTGTCCCACGGCTAAGGAGGACTATCGGCCCATTTTTTTCTCTATTTAAATTTCAGTACGGAGTACTATGCTATGAAGTAGGGAGTATTTTAAACCCAACAAATTCCTACAAAAAAAACTTTCTGCAATTAAAGTTTTGTTCTATTGCTCTATCTTTGGTTCAACGAGTTTGTAAGGAAAAAGGAAGAAAAATTGAGAGAGAAAACACCACCTCTTATTTGGTTATGGCGGAAAAAGAAAAAGAAAAATGGAGGCAAAAGAATATGGAAGAAGAAAATGCATTAAGAAAGGAAACTAATTTTCAGTTTTGGAGGGATGAGCAGAGAATTCTAGAAACATGTTTGGTTTTCCAAGTAACTCTTAACTTTCAATCCCAATATGGAAGATCTATTTTTAATCCTAAAATAGGAATTTGCATTTTGATAATCTGAGAGTGCATATATTGACATTTCATAATACTTTTTGTTACTCCGTATTATATATTGACATTATTGGCATTGTAATTCCTATTTTGGCAATAAAAAGGCAATGCTAGAAGTACACTAACATGGAGTACCCTATTTGTAAACCAAGCTAACACAAACTAACACATAATGCACAGACATTATATGTTAGTTCTGTGTTAGCTTAGTGGACAAATGTGGTATCCCATATTGGTTTACCCCTAGATTAAGAGTCTAGCAAGAAAATTTGCATGCATGCAATTACGCAAACCCAATTATTTCTTCATTTAACGGGTGAATTCTGAAAATTAAATGTTTCACTTACTCGTTAATCATGTTTGGCGTATAATATATTAAAATTGCTCGTCTCACTTAAACTTAATTGTAGTTCATTTAGCAATTACTACTACGTATTTAATAATTTTTGTATATTTTTTTTCTGGATTAATTATGCTGCAGGTGTGAGGATCAATACTTGCTTCGAGAGATTAGAAGTTTTTACATGGATCCTGACCCTACTTCCTCGTACGTACATGCACCTAATAATTTCTTCTCTCTCTCTCTCTGTGTGTATATATATATATATATATATATATATATATAGAGTTCATTTATATTACTTTCTTCTTAAAAAAAATTGAAATCTTATTGTGAGCTAATAATGAAACAATAAGATGGAAATGTCTTCTTAATGCACATATGCAGGTCAGAGGATGAAAGCCGCGGCTATATTTATGATGATTACGGTTTGCTATAATAATATTGTCATGATATATCTGACGCTCCGAATGCAAGTTGTTTTTTGGGTCTTGATGACGCTCGCTCGCTCTTTGGATCTTATTTATAGCTACTTCTCTTTTTACTTAAGTAGTATTTTGGCCCGTGCAAGCACGGGATGGAACGATTTTTTTTTGTTGATTTTAGACTTTTTTTACACAATATTTTTAGGAATAAAGAAAATTATCTTTTAAACATAATTTTCAATGCTCCGTACTATAGAGATCAACTCCAAAGTAGAATAAATAATATTTGAGGAATGAAATATGTACACAACAAAGTCTTTTTTAATTCCAAAATTTTTCAAAAATTTCAGGGTAAACTTTTTTTGTATGGTTGCATGAGTTTCTGTTGTCATCTAAAACTAATATTTTTAATTATGCCGTTGTCAGTTATCTTCACGCATGAAACAACATAAAATTAATCATTGGTAAATACAGACTTGGATAAAGATAAGGACAAATTGTCTTTGGCTTTTAATTTGTTAGTAGTCCTAACAAAACATAAGACTATTAGAAACTATTTTCTCTAGAATTTCAAGGGTAGTTCGGGATCAGATGATACCGAATTCATTCAGGATCCCCGACTCAATTACCCAAAATAAATATTGCCACCGATAGCGTTCTTTCACAACACTTCAATGATTAATCTTGCACCATTACAAAATTTAGATGTTTTATTAATGTTCCTCAATAACATAATTGATTCTTCTTTTTTACAAAACTATTTTGTTATTTGGGATCTTTGAACATTTGATTTATTCAAAAACTCAAGTGTTATCAAATGTCATCAACATCTACATTTGCATATGCTTGTCATAAAAAATTAAAACTCAAGTACTCCTTTTTATCATCGCGAATGAGGGTTAGAAAAATTTATTTAACATTTCAACAACTTCGAGAGTGGTGTCAATAATGCCCTGTCCTAAAAAAGAATAGTTTTTCATAATTTTCAATAGGTTCAGATAAGTAAAGTCCACTATACTTTTGAGGGATACCTTGTGTTGAGAATCAAGAATTTGATTTTCTAATCAGAAAAAACTTGTGTATTTCTATCTACGCAAGAAGACGTAGATAAATGCAATTTTATCTACGTCTTCTTGCGTAGATAGAAATACACAAGTTTTTGAATTTAATAGTTTTCTTAATTAAATGGAATTATGTTATATTATATCATGTTAATAAAATATTTTCACTTCATATTATGTTAAAACTAATTAGAGAGAATTAAAATGTCAAAAAAATATTCGTATTAATCACCTCTGAATAACATATTTTCCCTCCAAATGGTTCATTTCTAGACTTTACATCTCTCATCGTGCGATCCTATGTTTGGAAAGCATATTTATTTATTCTACATGATTCATCCCATATGTTTAGACTAACTTGAACGTGTTCGATTATGCTAGGCTATAACTGATGACGATTCCTTTCCATCTTTACCTGTAATATCCATAATAAGATTTTCACTACGAACTTTAATTTGTGTGCGATACATTTTTTTGATAATGTTCTAATAGTTTTTTCATGAAAGGACACTAAATATTTTTCCATTCATCTTTTTTAATTTTCTTTTTAAATTCACTAAAAAAAAATTAATTACAAATACTTTTATAGAGCGGAAAAATAAATGGTATTTTTGATAATTTACTACAAAATTTTCCTGCCAAAATGATATAACGAAAAGTGAGAAAATGACACTTGAGTTGCTATTTTTAAATGATACAACAATTTTATCCGATAAGTCATTACGATTTTTTAAATTTACTTTTATTCTTAATTAAATGGAATTATGTCATCTTTTATCATGTTACATTAATAAATATTTTCAGTTCATCATATTATGTTAAAACTAATGATAGAGAATTAAAATGTCAAAAAACATATTCGAATTTAATGGTAATGCATTCCAGTGGTCACTCATAACAGCTAAGTTAATGATTTTGAAAAAATACCATCTTAAAAGACAGCGGAATATGTACATAGGCAACGATAGAAGGTGTAGGTGGCGTGGAGGATGGCAACGACGATGGAGTATATGACAGCAATGACGAACCGTAGGGTGAGTACAACGACAAGAAAGGACAACACTGGGAAATGTGTAGGCGACGAAGAAAAACAATGGAAAAAATTAGACCGCGTAAGAGAGATAGGCTTTCAGTGGTTAATTTTTTTTCAATCTGCTGAATCGGTTATCAGTAATCATCGATTCAATAGGCTATTAAATTGGTTATGATAATTAACCGATTCAAATTATTAATATCTATTTAATCGGTTATAGGTAATTGTTGGATTGTTTTGCATCTTAATAGGAAATAAATGTACCAACTTTGGACATAATTATTAATAGGTCCACTAATGATTTTAAGCATTAATTAATGGACATGTGTTCTCTTAGAAAAAGATACACATAAATATTTTGATATATTATACGCCAAAAATGGTAGAAGTGTGAATGGGAAATTGATTCTTAAAATTGACCTGCTAAAATAGATGAGTATGGTTGATGCATGCACTTGCATATTTTTATTGAACCAATCTTCTAGTACTTTTATGCAATGTTTAAAATAGTTCATTTTTACGGAGGTAACTGGCCATTAATCTAAAATTATTCAGGACAAAATTTAAACGAAGAGTAGTGTAACAGACGTGTTAATGGCTATAACGCATGATTAATAAGAGCCACTAATGACTATCATAAGTGTGCTTTAATATTATGGTAGAGGTTACAAACTTTTCCTTGCTAGCCTGTTTTGTAGATTTTGTTCACACGCTCTACGTTCCAGTTCTCAGCTTCAGTATAATGCATATAGTTTTCCCAAGCAAGGGTTTTGAAGATCAAAAGTTTTTTTGATTTATTGTTATTAAATTCGAATAAATTATAAATTTGAATTTATTTTTATTTTATTTTATTTTATTCCGGGGCCGTTCATCTTTCCCATCCGTTGTAATCCGTACAATAACTTTCTAACAATCTTAAGGTAATAGCCATATCCCTAAACGATGGCAGGTATGGACGGTTTTGATTTTGACACTCACACCAGAAACGAGAGTAGTTCCGTGACTTTGGTTATGAACGCCTTTGCTCGATTGGATGGCTCTGTTGGGCGGACCACTCTAATCATTGTTCCCTTTAGATCGAGTGCGGCCGTGAAGTCCACTCTAATAATCTCTTTTGATGGACCGAGCGCGGCCATGGGGTCTGCTCCAGTCACTCGGTTTGTTTGAGCGACCGTAGCTACGACCACAATAGTCAACTCCCATGGACGGAATATGGCTATGACCATCCCGGTCAACTCTCTTGGACCGCACGCGGCTTCTGCTGTACCATTCATTTCCTCTTTTAAACCGAACATGTGTACCTTTATACCCGCACCAGTCGGGCATCCTACTGTCACGATGCCTGTGAACTCTGTCAAGGAACCAGCAAAGTTCATGGGTGCTAGCTTCAAAATATGGCTGCAAAGGATAGTGGTTTGGCTATCCACCTTCAACCTTGCGAGGTACTTGAGGGAGGATCCCCCAATTATGGGGAGAAATGCGGATAAGCCAACAATTCAGGTTAGAGGGCATGAGATGCGAATAGTTATCTATGCCTTAACATTATTCTAAATTGTCTGAGCGATGCTGTCAGTTATGGACTATACTATTCAACAAATACCAGGCCAAATATATCGGTGCAAATAATTTCATTGTAGGTAAGGTTCTGGGTTTTAAAGATGGGGGATTTCAAACCCGTGGTCAGCCAAGATCCACATTTTTAATGAGTGTTGTAACACCCCAACTGGTGTAACCCGAACCAAGGAGTTAACAAATCAGGTTGCTACTGAATTGATATTCACAACACAACAATTTAGAAATATTATTTAAAAAACATCCATACACCTAGTTAATTACGAAAAGTTCAGAGTAAAGTCCATCAAGTTTCTGTTTAATTTCTATTGATTACATTATTTATTTGATTAATTTTGTATGGTTTTAGTTATTTTTCTCATTTTCATTATTTTTTATATCTATTTTTTTTCTAAGGTAAGAATAATCTTTAAAAAAAGAAAAAGAAATGGAGGTTTAAAGTAATTCAAAAAATTTAAATAAAAATTTCAAAAAAAATTTAAAAAACAAAAATTCATCAAAAATAATCCCAACTTACATTTTGTTGCCTAAAACGGGCATTTCCGTTAAGCCTCCGTTAGAAACTTAACGGTGACCCAAAACTGGCAAATTTCAATAAAGTTGGGATTATTATGCATCACAGTGAAAGGTGGGATTATTTTTGAAAGACCGGGTAAAGTTGGGATTATTTTGGATAATTTTTCCTTAATTAAATATTCAAAATAGAAATAATGACGTCATCCACGGCGTCACATATCAACGTCCTCCGGGCTGGCCCTCTTGATCCAAATCCCTACCAGCGTGCAGTCAAAGACAACAATACTAAACACTCAGATAGTATCGCATTTATATAATCAGCAATATCAGTGAACTATCAACATTTATTTTCAGATACAAGGATCCAACAATTCCATTCATTTATTCCCAAAGGGCTATTTCTGTCCCTACAACACTAAGGCTAAATTCAACAAACTAGAGTTACGGACACTTGAGCGGATCCCTCAAGGCCGATGCTTAGACAAACCCAAAGAGAATCCTAAATGGGCGGGTTGGAGTGTCTACCAAGGAATCCCTTAGGTACAACAGTGACTCACGTACGTACGTTTTGAACCCTGGACCGCTAGATATGCAAACATGCTCCACAAGCCCTGAATCTAACAACAGTTCTTTTGATGATTAAACTATCCAATTCAGTTCAGATCCACTTAGGTATACTAGGTGGCTAATTTTCAACAGAGTTCTCAAGTGATAACAATCACTTAAGCATTTCCATAAACATAACAACACACTCAACGGCCTATCGGAAGAATCACTTCTCACCGATTACTGTCATGCTCAAACAACAAGATTAACCCCAACAATATTTAAATAACTTACATGTGTCGCAAACTCGAGACTAAGGATTTATCCTCAGGCCCGCTGCACTCGCCGGAACAGTATCAATTTCCACTAAATCAGCCCGACAACCTGCCGGACCGACCCGGCGAACCCGACCCGCTGCCCGAATTGGGCAGCCCCTCACTGCCGGCCCAAACAGCCTGGTCAACCGGCCCGGGCAGCCCCACCAACCGGCCCGGGCAGCCCCGCAACCGGCTTGAACAGTCCAAACGCACCGTTCGCCCAAAAGATCGCACAACAACCCAATTGATCCGATTCGGACCCAATTGGAACCCAATTGCACAAAAACTAACCCAATTGAACCCGAAGTGACCCAACAAATTGAGTCCAATCGAACCAATTGGGTCCAAATTGAACCCGCCGGAGCTGTCTCGTACGTTTGCCGCAGCCACCGCCGGTGAACCGCCAGCAAGTCGCCCGAAAAACAGCCCCCAATCAACCCCCAATTCAACTCAACACATAATTCACAAAAAATTTCAAAATCAACACAAGATTGATACCGTTAGAGTTTATCCCACATTGGAAGTTGAATAGAAAAGTAATCGGTATATAAGGTCTTGAGTTGAACTAAGTAATCGATTGAATTCAATCTTTTAATGTGGTTCAGCCCAGGTGTCTTATTGCCCAATCTAGTTGCCCATACCCCATCCTAAATTCTATCATGGTATCAGAGCAGGTTTTGGCCCACCTCTTTTGTCAAGGTGTCCATCTAGACGTTCATTCCTAGCGGCCCGTTTGTCTTTAGCCCAGTTGTCCGTATGGAGTGTGTACCCAACGACCTGTGGCCTGTTTAACACAATTGCTCGTCTGGAAGGCCATACCCAGCTGCTCGTGGTCTTTAGGTGTTGACGCTAAAAAAAAGTCAAGGGATTGGGAGTTCATTTGCAAGTGGTCAACCAGTAAGATTCAAAATGGCCCGGTTGTCCACTTGAGGGGGAGGGTTAGAGTTTATCCCACATCGGAAGTTGAATAGAAAAGTTATCTGTATATAATGTCTTGAGTTGAACTAAGTAATCGATTGAATACAATCTTTTAATGTGGTTCAGCCCAAGTGTCTTATTGCCCAATCCACTTGTCCCTACCCCATCCTAAATTCTATCATGGTATCAGAGCAGGTTTTGGCCCACCTAGTTTGTCAAGGTGTCCATCTAGACGTTCATTCCTAGTGGCCCGTTTGTCTTTAGCCCAGTTGTCCGTATGGAGTGTGTACCCAACGGCCTGTGGCCTGTTTAACACGATTGCTCGTCTGGAAGGCCATACCCAACGGCTCGTGGTCTTTAGGTGTTGGCGCTGGAAAAAAAGTCAAGGGATTGGGAGTTTATTTGCAAGTGGTCAACCGGTTAGATTCAAAATGGTCCGGTTGTCCACTTGAGGGGGAGTGTTAGAGTTTATCCCACATCGGAAGTTGAATAGAAAATTTATCGGTATATAAGGTCTTGAGTTGAACTAAGTAATCGATTGAATTCAATCTTTTAATGTGGTTCAGCCCAAGTGTCTTATTGCCCAATCCAGTTGTACATACCCCATCCTAAATTCTATCAGATAGAAACAAGATCCTAATCTACAAATTAACGTTAACGATAGATATTTGGGAAAGAAATCATACCTCAAAATGGGAAGAAACTTGAATCGGAGAAAGAGGGTAAGAACCACCGCTGCCTTCGACTCGCGCACACGACGGTGAAAGGAGAGGGACGGTCGCCGGCGCTGGTTGCCTTGGGACGGAGTTCGCCGATGCTGTAGGTCTGCTGGGCAGAGACGGGGGACAGAGCAGAAGGGATTGAAGGATATCTTGAGCAGGGGAAACGCATGGAAAAATGACGGGAGAGAGAGAGACAGCTGCCGGCGCTGGCTCCCTGGGAAGGCGGTCGCCGGTGCCGCTGTGGAGTCGCCGGTCGAGCAGAGCTTGGGCAAGGGAACGATCGAAACAGTTGGGGATTGGGGAAACGGGTGAGAACTGAAATCCGTAAGTTAGTGTCCATTTAAGCCCAATTACCTTATTCGGCAGTCGTATCTTGGGCCCAGTAAGTTTGATTCTCAATCTGTTTGCGCAGTCGGGTTCAGAAAAGTAAGCCCTACAATGTTGGTCAATTCTCATATTAAATACACAAATTATAAAATAATCTTCATATTGAGCGACTCAATAATTAATTAATTATATAAATTAATTAAAAACACTGAGCCGGGTTTCGGGGCGTTACAAGTGTACTGACAGGGGTATGGGAGTTAGTAAGGTATCTCAAGTGGCGGCGATCATTCATGTGTTCTCACCGATTTGGGATGAGTTATGGATCTATCTCAAGTTCAAACGGAAAGAGATGACCTTAGTACAATTTCTTGTTTGTCTCGAGGTCCGCGAGAAGGGTCTGACCCACGAGAAAAAAAGAATTGTTGCTAAGGCTAATGTGGTGGAGCATCCACCAAAGGAGGATTCTTCTAAAGGTCTCAAGAAGGACAAGAAAAAGCTTGGTCCTAAAGAAGGTGTCGGGAAGGCTAAATTCGCAAGGAAATGCTACAGGTGTGGCATTATAGGCCACCGTTCTTCATAGTGTCATAATAAGCCTTAGAAGAAAAAGTAAATGAAGGAAGAGACCCTCTTCTCGGAGCTAGACTCTATGGATCTTTGTGCACATAGGTCAACTTGGCCGGGTCTAACCCGATAGAGTGTTGGGTTGACACCATAGCCACTCGTCATACCTGCGCCTATCGTGCGATGTTATTTGACTTTATTTAAGGAGACTTCTGGCAACAAGGTGTGGATGGGAAACTCTGCCCAATTAGAGGTTCAAGGTGTGGGCAAAGTGAAGCTCAAGATGACGTCTCGCAATGAGCTCACACTGGTGTCAAGCTCACTACTAAACGAACATGGCTTCCACATGGTATATGAGTTTGGCAAGCTGATCTTAATGGACTTTTATAGGGAATATTTATAGCCAAAGGCTATGTTTCTGATGGGCTTTTTAAGCTTAATGTACTCACTGTTGTTGAGAAGATTAATAAAATTCATGTTGCCTATGTGTGCGAGTCTTCCAATTTGTGGCATTGTAGACTAGACCAAGTTAATTATGCATTTCTTTGGAAATTAATTAACATGGAATATATCCCAAAGTTTCACATCGACTTGTCACACAAGTGTTAAATGTGTGTTGAAGCAAAGTCAGCACGAAGTTCGTTTCAAACGATTGAACGAACCACTCAGCCACTATATTTGATTCACACGGATCTGTGTGATTTCAAAACAATGCAATCAATAGGTGGTAACAAATATGTTATCGATCACTTTTATCGATGAGAGCACGAAGTACTGCTATATTTATTTACTTAAAAGTAAAGATGAGGCGTTGGACACTTTCATTCGGTAAAAGAAAGAAGTTGAGAATCAACTCAATCGCAAAATTAAAGCGATTAGGACTTAGGAGTGATAGTAGAGAGAAGTACGAGGCTCCATTTGCCGAGTTTTGTGCACAACATGGATTTGTGCATCAAGTAACACTGTCATACACACATCATTCGAAAGGTGTAGCGGAAAGGAAAATCGAACTCTTAAAGATATGATGAATGCGATGTTAAATAAAATATCGTGAAAGAAACTCGATAACACTCCTTACGAGTTGTGGTACAATAGGAATGTAACGCCCTGAAAACTGGTCTAGAAGTTATTCGCTATTTAAATAAATAAGAATTATTTATTTACAACTTTGTCTTTAAAGAATAGTTAAGATACTTTGGAGATTCTAATTGTCCCACTTTATCCGGACTAATCTGATTGTAATTGTAAAGATCTAAATTAAAAGACTAACCCGTAATAATTAATCAAAAGAATTAAGACGGACCGGAACCTGTGAATAGTTGTTGAACGATTATAAAAGTTATACCCTCAGGTAGGGATCGACGAATCGAATCTAACGATGCAAACAGATCTCAATTCGAAACAAGTTCGCCCGAAAAGTGTGTTTTACTCAGACACGTTATTTTAAATTATGGAGCACAAAACCCTAGAAATATAAATACTCCCTCTTCCGTTTTCTTCTTCTTCTTCGACGAGAACCGCCGCCTCACCCCTCTCCTTCTCCAATCTGTTAATATAATAGACCAACGCTAGAGGGGGGGTGAATAGCGTTTGATCGGAGAAATCGCAGGAATTTAAAAACTAAAAGAGAAGTAAAGAGAAGAGTAAAAGGCACACCGAATTTTACCCTGGTTCACCACAACTTGTGGCTAATCCAGCCTCCCGAGAGACTCTCTCGAGCTACACTACTATCTCGTTAAGCTTGCGGGTGCTTAACAAACCGTTACAACTTGAGAGTTCGAGTCACACGAACCTCAACGAATCCTTCAAAGGAAACAGACCTTCCTTTGAATCAACGAGAGAAATACTTTCTCTCAACGTGTCTAAGAACACAAGTACACTCAAGAACGAGACTCTCTT